>JARNME010000404.1:59993318-60041472 GCA_030179655.1 Scaptomyza flava
GCTGTCGTGAACACACAATTGAACAAAACAAGTCTGATAACTTTACACAATCAGCTGTTCGCTATCGTTTGAGCTGAGTTTGCCATTTGTGATATTTAATTTGCTGCTTGCAATAAATAATTAAATTTAAAATTACCCTTTGTATCATTTTTAACACTGATATCGTTGTAAAAGTACAACGATATTTTAGTTATAGGCAGGGGTCTAGCAAAAAGTGTAAGCTCGATTCTGTACAAATTGTTGTTGGGATGGTTTGCACTTTTACACTTTTACACTTTTCCAACACAAAGTGAACACCCTAAACATGAAATCCTTGCTTTAAACACAGTCTTTTTCAATTTAATTTAATTTTAAAGGCAAGCGAAGACATTTAAAAAAAAAAAAGGTCTCGTGGCCACCGGAATATTTCACCTCAGTTTTTGCAACCACCTCAGTTTTCGCAACTGGCCAAATTTTAATAGGTTGCTTTAACCGAGGTCGTACTGTATATCAAATGAGGGCTTTTTTTAAGGAAAATTTTTAAATAGCTACAATTTATATAAGGAGCCATTAGACTCAGCATCACTGGGTATATTTGTTATTGATTTAAACGATGATCAGGCACATGAAAAAGTTTTATTTAACTATGTTGAAACTAATGCTGTTTGTATTTCATTTAAAAATAAATTTTTTTTATGCCTATGCTTCAAATGCATTAGAAACACAAGATGTCGCACCCTTCTAGGTGCTTTCAAAAACTCAAATTTCAAGTGACTGGTAAGTATTAAGTTTTTATTATACATATATGTATATATACATATATAAATATATGTTAAGGAAATGTCGTTTTCCATTTCTATTTTCTTTGAACGCAGTGAGTTTCGGTGCCAACGGTAGGCCACTCCAATTAATACTGACTCTCGGTCTTTCTTTTACCTCGCACCGCACCACATTTTAACATTCCAACAAGCAATGAAATAACCTTCTAATTATTTACAGAGGAAGAAAATGCGTGTCCAAATTGTGCTAATCTTGAAGCAAGCCTAAAAAGTTTGCAAGGTAATTTATGAAAAGTTAAAAGCGTACTTATTTACAAAAAAAAAAAAGTAAGCTTCGCATCTTTTACTTATAGAAGCCATCAGCTAGGACATTAAATGAATATTTTAAGCGGTCATTGGCGAAATAACGGAGACGAAAGTCATGGTGCGCAGCTGTGCAATGAAAACAAGTGGAAACGTGGCAGTCGGTCGCAACCGACTGCGGTAAAATTGCTACCAGTATTAAAACCGGTAAAAAGAGGCCTGATTGCGAAGGGTACGGATGCGGCAGGGGTGTACGCTGCCTTAAAGATCCTCCGATGCAGATGGGGATGCCACAAGCTTTCTTCATACCCAATTTGGTGACTCTAGCTCAAAGTTTGTAAGAGGTGTGGAAAGCGGGGCTGGGGCTGAAGGGGTGAGCGTGGCATACAAGTTTTTGGTGTAGATCTATGTGGGATGTCAATTACTATCTTCAAACTAAATTTGGTGACTCTAGCTTAAGGTTTGTAAAAGGCGAGGAAATAGGGGTGGAATGGGTGGGCTTGGCTCCAAAACTTTGATGCAGATTTTTGGGGGTCGTTGCCAGCTATCTTCCTACCAAATTTGGTGGTTCTAGCCTCACAACTTCAGAAGATACACGCATTCCCGCTTTTGACGAAGCGTTGGGGCGGGTGTGGGCGGCTAGGGCAGTATTGGTGGGTGTGGCATCCAAACTTTTGATGCAGTTTTTGGGGGGTCGTCATCACTTATCTCGGCACCAAATTTGGTGGCTATAGCACAAAAACTGTGGGGTGGGCGTGGCTTCAAAATTTTTGATGTAGGTTTTTGGAATTTGATAGTACCTATCTTCTCACCAAATTTGGTAGTTCTAGCTGTAAAGATGTGGGAAATATGTGGATTTATCGGTTTTGAGTTATCGAATTTATCGATTTGCCAGCCCCCAGTTATCGTAGAACCCCCATCTTGACACTTTAATTAACTTTTCCATAGATAAACAGAATTGGAAAGTTTCAAGTCCCTAGCTTGCAGGGTGTAGAAAAAAGTTGCGAACATACAGACGGACGGACGGACAGTCACCATGACGGACAGACGGTCAGACGGACAGGCACCACGGACATTGCACAAAACCAATATACTCTTTACTTTCGGTAACGAAAATAAAAAGGTGATGGAAAATTTATTCCGAAAACAACTGACGAACTTTTCTAGTTAGAACAAGTGGAAACGTTGCAGTCGGACGCAACCGACTGCGGTATACTCGATACCAGTATTAAAAATTTGGGGCTTGGGGCTTGGTGCGGTATGGTTCGGTGTGGCATTTAAATTTTTGCTGCAGATCCTTGTGGAATGTCAAATGCTACCTTCATACCAAATTTGGTGACTCTAGCTCAAAGTTTGTAAAAGGTGGGGAAAGGGGGGCTTTGGGGCTGGGGGCGGTATGGTTGGGCGTGGCATCCAAATTTTTGCTGCAGATCCTTGTGGAATGTCAAATGCTACCTTCATACCAAATTTGGTGACTCTAGCTCGAAGCATGTAAAAGGTGGTGAAAGGGGGGCTATGGGGCTTGGGGCGGTATGGGTGGGCGTGGCATTCAAATTTTTGCGGCCGATCCATGTGGGATGTCAATTGCTCTCTTCATACCGAATTTGGTGACTCTAGCTCGAAGTTTGTATAAAGTGGGGAAAGGGGGGCTGGGGGCGGTATGGTTGGGCGTGGCATCCAAATTTTTTCTGCAGATCCTTGTGGAATGTCAAATGCTACCTTCATACCAAATTTGGTGACTCTAGCTCAAAGTTTGTATAAGGTGGGGAAAGGGGGGCGGAATGGATGAGCTAGGCTCCCAAACTTTGATCAGATTGTTGAGGGTTGTTGCCAGCTATCTTCCTACCAAATTTGGTGGCTCTAGCTCCACTACTCTGGAATATACACGCATTCCCGTTTTTGACGAAGCGTTGGGGCAGATGGGGGTGGCTAGGGCGGTATTGGTGGGCGTGGCATCCAAACTTTTGATGCAGTTTTTGGGGGGTCATCATCATCTATCTTGGCACCAAATTTGGTGACTCTAGCTAAAAAACTGTGGGAGATATAGGCTTTTCTGATTTCTAAATGCGGGGGGGCTGGGGGCGGGATGGGTGGGCGTGGCTCCAAAACTTTGATGCAGTTCTTTTGGGGTCGTTACCAGCTATCTTCCTACCAAATTTGGCGGCTCTAGCTCCACTACTCTGGAAGATAAACGCATTCCCGTTTTTTACGAAGCGTTGGGGCATCTGGGGGCGGCTAGGGTGGTATTGGTGGGCGTGGCATCTAAACTTTTGGTGTTGTTTTTGGAGGGTCATCATCAGCTAAATTGGCACCAAATTTGGTGGCTCTAGCTCAAAAACTGTGGGAGATATAGGCTTTTTTGACTTTAAAATGCGGGGGGTCTGGGGGCGGAATGGGGGGGCGTGGCTCCAAAATTTTTGATGCACTTTTTGGGGGTGGCTAGCAGCTATCTTCTTACCAAATTTGGTAGTTCTAGCTGTAAGGGTGTGTGAAATATGCGGATTTATCGTTTTTGAGTTATCGAATTTATCGATTTGCCAGCCCCCCAGTTATCGTAGAACCCCAATCTTGACACTTTAATTTACTATCCCATAGATAAAGAGAATTGGAAAGTTTCAAGTCCCTAGCTTGAAGGGTGTGGAAAAAACTTGCACACATACGGACGGACAGACGGACAGACACCATGACGGACATTGCACAAAACCAATATACTCTTTACCTTCGGTATCGAGTATAAAAAAAAACTTAATGACGGTTATACACATTTTTTTTGTATAAATGCTTTTTATGCATCGCATATAAAATTAAAGTTTTCTTTAAGAATTTTTTTTACTTTTGCAGATAAAGTTGATGGCCTCACTAATTCACCCAGGCGGGGCTATAAAAAACCTGAAAGAAGTTATTGCGGACGATGTTACCCTAGATTGGAACGTAGAAGGGTTTTGGGCAAGATGTCCTTAAAAACATTGCCATTATTTATTAAGGCTTTAAAAAGATTCATTGCTGAAAAAGAACTTCTGCCAGGCGCCCTGCTCCGCAAAATACGAGTTCAAGCCCAATTAGATAATTTAATGTAGTTACATTATCAAAGATAGAGAATGAAAGCCAATCCACACTAATTTAAATTAAAACTTTATTAAATGCACACATGTACATATACTGTACACAAATATGTTATATTTATTGATTGCTGGATAGTCAATTTGGTCTAGTCATTAACTAACCCTTAAGGAATACTTTAAGACTAGTCCTACACTGTTTGGTCTGTTTTATAGACTATTTCATATGGCCTGTTTTATAGACTAGTTCACTTGGCTAGTTTTATAGACTAGTTCACTTAGCCTGTTTTATAGACTGTTATAGACTAGTCCACATGGATTGTTTTAAAGACTAGTCCACGTGGCTGCAGAGGCATACACAGACTGGTTCACTGTTTGCCCACGTGACTTGTGAAGTGCTAGGCTTGAAGGAAACACTGGCCCAACCAATATAATTTTCTGCACTCGCTTTGACTAGTCCTTGACTTGACCATTATAATTAACTAATGGATTAGTGTGTATACTGAGCTACCCCACAAAAAAACCGCAGGGGAAAACTAAAGTATACATTTTTCATTTTACTGAACCTTCTGTTTATGAAATATGTTTGGTAACAGCGCAATGGCTACGGCATCTGCTTAGTGAACGCGAGTTCTCTCAAGGTTCGAATCCCGTCATGGAGCATCATATTTCATAATTGGTAAGTTTAATCTAAATAATTTGTTTTCAATTTCTTCAGTAGCATGTCACAGATTTTACACCTCTTGTTTAATACTCACATATGAGAGCGTCGGATATGCACTGGTGATAACCAACTCCCCGCCATGCCATTGTTTACCCAGTAGCTTTTGCTGCAGTCGATTAGTGCCGTAGTACATTTCCCAGGTACTTGGCTTCTTTCGATGCCAGTCAGCAACGCTGTCCAGTTTGTTAGTACCATTGAAAAGGCGCATTCTGGCAGCTTCTGCGGCCAGCACTGGCTTGTGGAAGGTGAGGTTGCGCTGCATTTGAGTCCCCATTGTAGTTGTTGTCTTTAGTTCAAATGGCGTAACTGAAAGTGTTGGTGTGGCACTGCGCGACATAGGTATTGTCTGGATGTAACAATCGGCGGCGGGAAATATATCCGTGATGGATTTGCGCTTCATCTTGAAATTTGGATCGCTGGCACAACGTATGCTCATGATCTGAGCTCGTATAGTTAAAGGTCGGCCGCTGACAGAACCTAAGACGCTTGTGTCACTCACCGACTTATGGGACTTATTTAATTGCAAATCTTTTGCAAAGCTGCGCCTTCGTTTTACGGCGTTCTGCAATCGCATCACATGTTGTTGTCTGCCTAGACCACTACACAGTTGACGCAGCTCCAGCTCGCTATGTTGATTCATGCGCTGCAGATACGTTTCCAGTTCGTCCTTAAGCGCCTGTATCATGTCATCCAGCTCTTGGGGTATGTCCGTGGCAGCCGCTGGCGACAAGAGGCGAATCTTATCTTGCACATCCTCGAGCAACTCACGAGTGCTTTGAAAATGCAGCTGATCCTCATAGCTTTTGGCATAGGAAGTATTAGCAGTGACGGCGTTTGGCACGTTCGATGAGGGAGCCGAAGATTCCTCGTTATCCACACGATAAGCGTCTTCTGGGCAGGAGTTAATGTATTTGGCACACTTGTAATTGTTTTCCTCGAGCTGATCATCGCCCAAGAAACTTGGATTATCAATGCCAGCAACGTCCTGTAAATTTTGTCGTCTTGGCTGCTGTTGTTGTTGTTTATCCCTGGGATGCAACAAAAATGCATCTAGATCTATATCCTGCAGTGAGTCATCAGCATCCAGCTCCAGTTGCTGTCGCTGGGTGGCAGCGTAGCCCTCAATAATTGTTGGCAGTTGATTGTAAGAGAACAAGTTCTTCCCAATGTCTAAGTGTATTCCATCTGTTGTTGGTTTCACGATGTCCTGCTGCATAAGGGAAACGGTTTGAAGTGGCGCTGAGAGGCGTTGAAATGTTTTTAGGTGACGATCTAAGTTCTCAATGCTCGTCTCCAAATTACGCAGCTTTTCTTTGTAGTGGAGTTGAAGGAGCTGCTGCTGCGGCTTTTTCTGGCAGCATTTTGTAAACTGTCTATGAATTTCTAGAGGAGTATTTGCTGGCACAGATGCTGTCTGCTCTGCCTTCACATATTGCTTTTTTAAATGTTGAATCACCGTCTGATTGTCGGCCACTTTCGATGACAGCTGCGTTTGGTGCCGAAGCCAGTTAACGAGTTTGCTTTTATCTCTCCCGATGCTGTCTACGATATCTATGACAGGTTCGCAGTAAATGTGCTCTTCAAGCGAATATTTGGAGCACACATGGGAGCTATAATAGCCCGATGAACCGCTTTTATCAGTGGAATAATGTGAGCCGCTGACACCACGAGCTGATATTGCTACTGTTGCTGCAGCTAATTTTGGTGTTGTAGCAAAAGTGGTACCTCCTAGGCCAGAGTCGGTGGTGTGTGTGCTGTTGGCATTGGATGCCATGTAGGGTTTCCTACTTCGTGCTAGTTCCATCACAGGTTTGATTTCATTTCGTGTTGTCCCAGATGAACTCGTCGTTAATATCATTCATTGAGAGAAACGTTACATTGCCTCCAACGCTGCAAAATAGAAAATAAAGAGAAAAAGATTCAGATGAAATTGAGAGCGTGATACAGAACCATGAAAAAGTCCAAAGCAGGTCTGGCTAGCCCATGAAGTAATTAATAAGGCTGCGCATGTTTTGACATCTCGCTAATTTTTGGGTACCAGCGCCTCCCGCGACTTGCGCAAAAATGAGATCGAGAGCTGTGTAAATTTATGAGTTTTTTTTGTTATTCTTTTTTTTTCTTTTGTTAATGCATAAAGTCCAAAGCTTTCTAGACCAAGAGCATGCATTACAATTGTAGTTTTTTTTTTTTATTTATGTAGAGCTATCGTATAATGTAAAATTACAAAATGGTGACTGAGACCTTCAGCTCTGGGCTATGTATTTGCAGGAGTATATTTACAGAAGGTGTATTTACAGGGGGTGCTTAATGAGATTTGTGTTTGATTTAGGAACTTTTGTTGAGTCGTGGTTTTTAAATAGTGTTAGATGGAGTGGTACAAGTTTGTGGTTCTTAAATAATTAAAATGTTTGATAGTTTAGGATTGGAGAGGAGGTATAGTGCGTTGTTGCTGCCAAGAATACTTTGTCTGTGAGTATTGTGTGCGGTGTATGTAGTATCTTTTCCATTGATAGTTGGTTGTTACAAGCAGTACATATATTAGAGCTTTTATCGATGTAGTGTAAGTGTGTGATTTTTGTGTGTCCAAATCTAAGTCGGGTTATCTTTATTTGGGGCGTTCGGGAGGAGTTTTGCTGGCAATTGAATAGGTTATAGGAGTTTAGTTTATTAAGATTTATGTTTTGGTACCAGCTGTTTTCTTTGAATTGGATTGGCCTTTGGTTGGGTGGGTATTTTTTATGTATTTTTTTTTTTTTTACTTTTATGCTTATGTTTCCAAATCGGTTTATTAGCTGCTTTTTTCGCCAAAGTGTCGGCTCATTCATTTCCTATTATACCTGTGGGTCAAGGCCACATAGGAGTTTGAATTTAGGAGACGATTTTGTGAGTACCTGTCGTGCTAGGGATGTATAATGTTCGGTGTTGTTGATGTTGTTAATTGCGTCTATACCGGAGAGGGAATCTGAGCAGATGCAATATTTCCCTCTTTTATTTTTTAAAAACAGCAGAGCTTCAACGATTGTGATAGTTTCAGATGAGAATACAGAGGAGTAGTGTGGTAGGAAACATGTCTTTAGGGATTCTTGTTCCGTTGTGATAGCAAGGGTCGTGGTTCTGTTAGATTCTGATCCGTCTGTATATATAAAAGTGAAGTTGTGGTTGTGTTCAGGGTTAAAGAGGTTTGCTGTGAGTGATGCACATCGACATTCGATAGAGGCCGCTCGGGCTTCGTAAAGAATGTTGTTTGTTCGTGTTGTTCTTAACGCTTCAAGGGCTAGTCTAAATGCTGTATTTATTGCTGATTTAATTGCCCCCTGTATTTGTTATGGAAGTGTAATCCTAGTATTTTTAGCGACGTTACGTCTTGAAGCTGGAACCATGCATCTGCAGTTGTGTTTTCTGCAGACATGCATGTGTTTGCAATTAGTGGTTGACAGCCGTGCATCAGAGTAGTTGCACCAGTTTGAGATTGTTTCGAATATGGGCGGGAGGTCGATGTTCATGTTTTTCGTGTTTTTATACTCGTTACCAAAGATGAAGAGTATATTGGTTTTGTGCAATGTCCGTCGTGGTGTCTGTCCGTCTGTATGAAAACAAATTTTTTCCACACCCTTCAAGCTAAAGGCTTGAAACTTTCCAATTCTCTTTATCTATGGGATAGCAACTTAAAGTGCCAAGATTAGGGTTCTACGATAACTGGCGGGCTGGCAAATCGATAAATTCGATAACTCAAAACCGATAAATCCCCCTTTTTGCGCATATCCTTAAAGCTAGAACTACCAAATTTGGTGGATAAATTTCAACTAGCTGCCCAAAAAAAACTGCGTCAAAAATTTTGGAGCCACGCTCACCCGTTCTGCCCCAAGCCCCCCGCATTTTGAAATCAGAAAATCCTATATACCTCACAGTTTTTGAGCTATAGCCACCAAATTTGGTGTAAAGATAAGTGATGACGACCCCCCATAAACTGCATCAATAGTTTGGATGCCACGCCCACCAATAATGCCCTAGCCGCCCCCACCCACCCCAACGCCTCGTCAAAAACGGGAGTGCGTGTATCTTCCAGAGTTGTCGAGCTAGAGCCGCCAAATTTGGTAGGAAGATAGCTGGCAACAACCCCCAAAAATGTGCCTCAAAGATTTGGAGCCACGCCCACCCATGCAAATGCAGGGCACAGCAAAAATATCAAAAATCTCGGCAAAGCTAGCCCAACTAAGATATGAAACAAACGCAAGCGCATAGAAATACTCACGCATTTTTACCGTTTCTGGCTTGCCGCTGGCGCGCCCTCTCTCTCATCATAGAAGTGCGGCTGCATAAGCACACATACAAACATGTGAGATCACACCCCAGCAAACCATATGAGCTCTAAATGAGCGCATATATGACTCTTTTTCCTGAGCGTGCTCACTCATAATGAGCTCATAAAAGAATCATAAACCTTCAGAAAACCCTCATATATGAGTGGGTTTTTCTACTAAACTGGTCGCTCATATAAGAGCTCTAACTCCAATTCTTAAAAGAGCCTTTTCTGAGTTGTTTTTTGCACTCATTCAGAGCTCTAAATCCAATTCAAAAAAGAGTCTTTTCTGAGTTGTTTTTTGCACTCATTCAGAGTTTTTTTCTGATGACAAAATAATAAGAAATGCACAAATGGTTTAACCATTAAATCAAATGTGGTATTTTTATTCAAAAATTAATTAGAAAAAAATATATTCAAATTGAAAATATATTTTAAAGAAAATAAAATTAAAACTAAAACTATGAAATAATATTTAAATCCAAAAATCCAGTATTTTTATAAAATGTTAAACTTAAAATTACTATCGGCTGTTTGATTTTTTTTTTCTCATATTTAAGCGATCGTTCGCGGTCTGAAACCTTCTCAAACAAGTGGTATTAAATGTTTGTTCACTACTATTGAATTTTCGGTTAAATGCTCCCCGTGTTATGGACGTTAAGGCCAAAGACGATATGCATGTCTTCTCCGCAGTTCCTTTCCAAGAGCACTGGACCGCTACTCCATCTGAACATATTAATTTAGGGTATTCAGTAGCTATGCTATGTGCGTAAAGTGTTACATATAATACAGTGTAGCTAGTGAGTGCACTTTTTACGTTTCTTTTGTCGTATAAGTGCTAAGTCAGCTGTTTGCCAGTTCGATGACAATACAATCGATATTGAAATTGAATTGATTAATTGTTAAACTGAAAATAATAAAATAAAGTAAAGCGTTTTATATCATTCTCCCGCACTCTATTTGCTTTTTTCGCTTCTGACACTTTTAAAAACATCAGTTTAGTCTTTTAAATTAATACTTAATAAAATTTACTTACTTTTACAACCAAAACTCGCCAAGTGTGACCTAATTTCACTAATTCAATAATCTCGAAAGCAGCTGTTTTTATAAATAGTCTGGCAACCACTCAATAACACATATAGTACAATAGTAGCAAACATACCCAGAGGCATGTTTGCTGTGTTAAAAATGCTTCTATGTGTTTGTTGTAAAGCTTTCATATAACACTTTAGTACTTTACGCACATAGCATAGCTTCTGAATACCCTAAATATAACTCACTCGTTCACTAATCATTTGCAACTGAATAGGCACAACTTAACCAAAATTGTGCTTGCTTTTTTTCACACACACCGCTTCAACTTTTACAGTTAGAGGAAATTATTTCGGCGCGTGTCGTTACATGTTACACGTACACGTGTAACGCTCAGAAAACACGCATAAATTTCAAATATATATGAGCGCTAAATGAGTCATAAATGAGTTCATATTTGAGCTCATTGTTATGAGCGCTCAGACTATGGTTTGCTGGGACTGACTACGCGCTCGCTCACATACGAACGCATACATACATAAAATAATACTTACAAACGAAGCAACACAGAATGGCACTAGACGAATGATAAATGTTGGATACTCTTATAATGTTGGAAGATGATATGTTATTAAACTGTTTTTAGTTTTTTCTCAATTGTGTGCTGACGCCAACCTTTGCTAATCAAAATAATCAAAATATGCTATTATTGCAAATATATTCTGTAACTACATATCCACAATAGCACTTATATTTTATTAGAGTATCCAACATTCATCATTCGTCTAGTGCATTTCTGTTTTGCTTCTTTTGTGAATGCACACAAACTCACACTTTTTATTGTAGCTAAATTTTATTCTCTAGTATAACTGAATATATTAATAATTGCCAACCCAGAAATCCTGCACCTACAAATAAATAAAAAAAATAGTATTTTATTTTGTGGTTGTTGATGGGCATAACATTAACAGCAGAACCGCGTGACTCGCCCGTCTCAGTCAGCTGCTTATCTGCAATTAAGCACAAACAACAACAAAGCAACATACAGCGTTCGTTAGTTCACTAGCGAGACTTCGTCTTTTCCGACCACTTTTCTCTGCCGCAATACCAATACCATCATATTGGTTTACAAGCAGAGACAATTGTTGTACAACATCCACATACTATTTCAATTTTTGACTGCCTATCCGTGTGACTTTAAAAAAAAGACTTTGATATTCGTTGTTTTGATTTACGTCGCCTTTTTGCGGTCCCAATTAACGATGCAAATCAAGGCTCTGGTGTATACTCTTTACAAAATAAAACAGGAATTCCTATCAAAACTTCAGTAGAATTGTATAAATAGTACATTCTTTGCTATCGAACATACATGCGTACTTTCAATTCGGTGTTTGATATGATCCTATCACTTCTACATTCGACACCATCATGTAATGCTAGGCATATCAATTCTACGTTACGTCACATCCATCAACAAGAATTCACTAAAAAATGACGCGCCTGATTCTCTACCTCAATGGTGGCGTGGAAAAGAGAATATTCAATACTTTGCTTTAATATTTTGTGAAATACTTTCTAATTTATTTATTTTGTATCTATCTTCTATTGCTAAAACTTATATAAACTATCCGCGCAGCGAAGTAAGCGGGCCACTTACTAGTATTATACATATACATATGTACATATGTTGTTATTAATTCGCTCATTTGCTTTGCTGGTGCTAGGTCGACGCAATAAGATAAGCAATAAAATAAGCGCACATAAGGAATACAAGCAAAAAATGGGGGCACAGCAATAGAAGAAGCCACTGCGCGCTAGAAAATCGCTGGCTAGCGGCGCATACACACAGTATGGCTGGCTGCTTGTGCTATCAACAAAAATGTTGTAGCAAAGTTAGGAAGCGAAATAGGTGGCGAATGACACACGAAGCACGAGAGGAGCCCGAAGTGCGCTCTCAGAGCGAATGGTAGCTACGCTTAGTTACGTTACGACTTCCAATTGAATGTTGAAATTTTGCTGTTTGGCGGCTCTATTTAGTGAATTCTTTTTGCATCCATAGACGAATAATGTAACAAGACAGGAAAACAGAGATGGTATGTTATGTTAGTTTACATTCTGCGTGATGCAAGCGGACAACTGGGGAAACAGCGAAAATCCAGTGTTTTTTATGACTTGTTTACCTACTACACTCGCTACAATGTCAGCTGGTGCGGAGTCGGCCATCATTTTTTAGCTTTTTGTTGTGACTGCAAAGAGTGCGAAGCGCTAGGCATAGTTAAATGTTGCCGCACTTCGTTTCTCTTGTTGTTGTCACAAAATTTTAAATCCGCAATTTTAGACTTTTGCTTCAATCTGCTTACTGCTGCTCAACAAGAAAGGGTGGGTCAGACTTTGTATGAACTTTGTGCAATTAAGTAGCTAAACGTTAGATAATATAATATTATTTATATTCTATACATTTATTTATATTATGGCAGTAAGTAAGGGCATTTATAATTGCAAAAACATGTTGTTTATAATTTAATTAACTAATTCTAAAAGAAACGTATTTTGTATTCATATACTGAAAATAAACTATCTGTATATTGAAATTATGTATTTGAGTTTTATTGACTTTAATTGAATATTGGGACAAAGGGTGTTTTTACTCTGTTCAGTTTGTGCGTCTCATCTACGACAAGCCAGCACGTTGCTTGGTTTGTTTCAGTTCTGCTTTGCGTCACTAAGTATAGAATGTTCTAGAGCAGTGGTGGGCAGACGTCGACGTCGAAAATATTTCTAACTTACACGAGGCAGCGCGCTGGCAGCGCTATAAGCATTGAAATCTATTTTTAGAACACGTTTGTTCGTTCGTCGTCGGTTGTCGTGCCGAAGCATGCATTAGACTTAACATTGTACTTTTAGTTGAAGGCGAACTATTGACAGGCAGGCACCACGCAGCGCATTAGCAAGAAAACAAATTTTTTACAGTGCGCTCCAAAATGTTTATGCCCGAATGGGAGAATGAATTTTTTTTCATAGAAAATAAAGATTGCAGAGCAAAATGCTTAATTTGCAATAACATTGTTTTTCGAAATGTTAAATATTTTTCAAGATGGCATTATTTATTAATAAATAATAAGCACAATGAGTAACCGTTAACTTGCAGCGTGCACTGTACTGATCACACTTCGTTTTTTCGCTGCAGCGCACGCAAATTGTGCTTGTATGCGTGTTAAAACTGTGACAATATTTGTTTGTGCCCACCACTGTTCTAGAGCAGTGGTGGGCACACACGCGCTGCCAGCGCGCTGCCTCGTGTGAGTTTGAAATAATATGGACGTCGACGTCTGCCCATCACTGATCTAGAGCAATCACTTCGTTTTTCGTGCATTCGTGCGGGTTTCGCTGTACATTTGCACGATGGAACCAGTGCTGCCAACTCTTTTTGAGCAAAAAAAGCTAGAAAGGCGAAATAATAAGCAAAAAAAGCTATTTACATACAAATGATACCAAATGACTCGTACAGAAAAAAGCTGTCCCATACAATATTTGAAAATTTTTCCCGCAATCGCGTTTTGAAAAAAGCCAGATCTGACGGGAAAAAAGCGGAATTGGCAACACTGGATGGAACCCACAGAGCAGTTCGGCTGTGGAGCCGACTGCGCGCTCTTGCAGCATTTTAGTTTGCGATTAGACGGAGAGAGGTAGTCGACTGAAACGGTAGATCCACGCAGCTCTGCTGTTTATATGCGTATTTGATTTACGTCTTTGATTTGCGTGTAGGGATTTGTTATTTTTGGGGTGGGTCTCTGAAAATTGAACAGCGTTGAGTAAATGTGTGTTCATATGCACGCATTAATGTTTGTTTGTATGCAGTGTACAAGAAACTATCACAGTTTTATGATATTTTTATTTTTTTACAGGTGTATATATTTAAGTGACTTTCTTATTTAATTTATTAAAAAGCACTTATGAAATAATGTTAAAATTTTGCCATATTATTTATATTTTTAAGTATACCTACGATTGATGATTACATAACAAATTTATTTTTTATTAACATACATACATATAATAAAGTATTATCAAAACAATACATGTAAGATAAAGCATTTGTCACAGGCAGCAACAAAAATGTGTAAACACCCAGTAATCTATGAACTCATATTTGTATGCCCACAAACAGAAACACAAGAAAATGCTATTACGAAGAAGCTTATAGCGAAGAGTTAATCACATTGATATATGTTATTTTATTAGACTATTTTTAGCAATTTCTCAATTATTATTTTAGCGCCAACTTATTCTAATCAAAATATAAAACTATAACAAATATATTATTAAAATATATATCAACAATAGCACTTATATTATGTTAGGGTATCCAACACTCAACATTCGTCTGTTCATACTCCTATTCAACATGTTCGCTATTTAATTTTAGTAGTGTGCGTGTGTGTGTGTGTGTGTGTGTACTCTCAAAAGAAGCAAAACAGAACTGCCGCACAAAATATAAAATCGACAATTTCAGACTTCTGCTTGAATCTGCTTTATGCAGTCCAACTTGGAAGGGTAGTATAAACTTAATATGAAATAAATAGAAAAACGTGAGATACTTTCATATTACTTATGTTCATATTTTTTATTTATTTATCGAAAAAAACTATATACATACATATATATATATATATATATATTTTTATATATTTTATATATATTTTTTTGGCTGCATGCAATAACGCCTAGTGCAATAACGTCTGCAGGCTGTGTGTGTGCCCAAGGCTATGCAGAAGCAGAAGCAACACGCAAAAAACGAACGAACAGAAGCGACATAGGAAAATGACTTAGACACTAAGTCTAGATTTTTGCTTCACCCAGCGGTATTACACACACATTGAAATATTTCCATGTATGCTAAACACAGTGCAGTGCGTGGCCGTTTTCTTAATTCTCTTTTGCACTTGTTAAATTTGGCTACGCCGAGCGTTTTCTTGTGTTGCTTCTGCTTTAGAATTTAGGCAAATGACTTGGGCAAATGGACGATTGGAATACACTTTCGCAATTTGTAGGCATCGCAGCATAGCTGTATGGTGGTTGCGATGACAAAATGATTGGGAAAGAGTCATATAGCAGAAAACATGAAAGAGTATGTATGACGAACAATGCAAACTGATAATTGCCTGCTTATTTTAGTAGACGCTTGTTAATTTTGCTCAAGCCGAAGGCCTTTGCAGCCAGTGCTTCTAGAAATTAAGTTAGTGTTAATTTGCTAATTATATCTGACTATTATAAATAATAATAATAATAATTTTGCTGTTCGCAAACATCAGACATTAAACAACACTCAGCACAGTAAGAAGCAAAAGTGAAATAAGAAAACGGCCGTGCCGGCCAAAGCAAAGAAGCAAAGGCTACACATGAGCGTCTGAAAAAGATGGCCGCGCACGGCAAATGCATTTAAATGTAATGCAATAAAAGCAATGAACTCAGTGCGCGGCCCACCAAAAATCTAGACTTGGTGTCTACACAATATTTCGTTTTTTGCGTGCAGTGCGTGGCCGTTTAGTTGTGTCTCTTTTCCGCTTGTTAAATTTGGCAATGCCGAGCGTTTGCTTGTCTTGCTTCTGCTTTATGTGTATGACCAGGAATGCAAAACTGATGTTTGCCTGCCTATCTTACTAGACGCTTGTTGGTTTTGCTGTGCGCCTGATCAGCAAATTATCGACTAGCACCAAAAATGCCTTGGAAGTATTGTTTTTCTTGTTTTTCTTAGGCAAATAATACAAATATGCACCAAATTTGATCAAATTATTGGTTGTTAAGGCGTTTGCTGAAATTCTTAATAATAGAGAAAGGTCAATGAATGCCATGGCAAATGGTACGCATACATGTAAATATGCACATGTAGATATACAGGGACACACACACATGCTTATGGTAGCTAGCCGAAACAAAAATCAAAATTATTGCAAAACCCAGGCCCACCAAAAATGCGTGGCTACGACGAGCCAGCACGTGTTCCTTTTCTCGAATGGCACACGCACATGCATCACTCGAAATTACACGCATAGAAGAATTGACTTAGTTGCCTAGGCAACTAGCTGCACACCAACAAGACAGCAATGCAAAACAACAACAAAGGATATAAAACTTGGCGGCATGTGTATTGTAAACAAAGAAGCGATAATCAAAACATGCACAGGTGCATATCGTGGAAGAGCCGACTTTTTAACTCGTTACTTCTGACCGCTTCGAACTTGCAGAAAAGTTCAAGGCATGTTAACACCAACAATTCTGTAAACATGTCTTTTTGTTAACTGGTCGCTGCAATAAGCACTTGGCTTGTTCAAAATTTTGCCGAAATTCATAATGGGCTTAAGCAAATCAATGAAGTCAAGTCAAGGCCAATGATACGCATTCATTGAATTATGCACATGTAAACAGAAAGGGTCACAGACACATGCTTATAGGAGCTAGCCGAAACAAAAATCATTAAATTAAATCATTTAAATTAAACCATCAAATCATTAAAACTGCATAAATATGTATATGTTAATATGTTTTTATTAATTCGCTAATTTGTTTTGCTGGTGCTAGGTCGACGCAAAAGGATAAGCAAGCAAAGTACAAAAAGAAAAGAAAACAAATAAATTTGCTAAGTCATGCAAGAATACAGTTTTGTTCTATTTCATTATTCTTCATCATTTCTGGCGAGCAGAAACACAGCTGCACGACAATAAGTAAGAAATTTCCAACGTTGCTTTGCCATCGTTCCGTTTTGCCATCGTGCTTTTGCAAAGTCAATTCTCGTTTCACACCCAATGTTGCCCGCATGTAATTTTGGTTCGAGTTTCACTCAAGAGCGATTTGTCCAGTCTATAGGTATACTTAGTCTATGCACACACACAGTATGGCTGGCTGGTTGTGCTATCAACAAAAATGTTGTAGCAAAGTTAGGAAGCGAAATGGCCATCGGCTTTTTGTTGTGACTGCAAAGAGTGCGAAGCGCAAGGTATAATTAATTGTTGCCGCTTTTCAGTTCTCTTGTTGTTGTCACAAAATTTGAAATCGACAATTTTAGACTTTTGCTTCGATCTGCATGCTGCTGCTCAACAAGAAAGGGTGGTATAGACTTCATATAAAGTTGGTGCAATTGTAGAGCAAAACATGAGATATAGACATATAATGTCTGTTTATATGATTATTTATATTTTGGCAATAAGTTTGGGCTTTCACAATTTATAAGACAAGTTGTATATAAATAAATTAACTAACACTTAAACACACGTAATTTATCTTTGTATAGTTGAAATAAACTATTAATATATTAGAATTATATATTCAAGTTTTTGTTGACGATAACTGAATATTGTCACAAGGGGTATTTTTACTTTGTTCTATTTGTGCATCTCATCTACGACAAGCCAGCACGTTTGCTTGTTTTGTTTCAGCTCCGCTTTGCGTTCAGCGGCCTGTGCATTAAAGGAGAGGCGGCGGGCCAGCGGAAAGCAAGAACGGTACAATTGTGTTAGTATGCGTATGCATGAGCGTTTGCTTCATTGTTGCTGGGCCTGCTCGTTGACATTTTTGTTAGTTTTTCTTTTTACGTTTTTACGAAAAATACACTATTCAATACACTTTCGGAATTTTTGCGCATCGCTGCATAGCTGTGTGACAGATGCGATGGCAAAATTGTTGGAAAGTGTCATAGATCTAAAAACAAGAAAGAGTATGAATGACCAGCAATGCAAAACTGATATTTGTCTGCCTATTTTACTAAACGCTTGTTTATTTTCTTGTTCCCCTGCTCCTGCAAATGCTCAACCAGAACCAAAAATGATATTTTACTGCCTTGGAAGTATTGTTTTTCTTATTTTTCTTCATAATACACAAATATGCACCAAATTTAATCTAAATATTGGCTGTTTAGGGTTTGCCGAAATTCATAATATTAGAGAAAGGTCACTGAATTCCATGGCAAATACATTTAAATATTCACATGTAGATATACAGGGACGCACACACAATCTCACGAGAGCTATCCCAAACAAAATACATATCAAAAATGATAACAAAGCCCAGGCCCACCAAAACTGCGTGGCTACGACGAGCCAGCACGTGTTGTTGTTGCGATTTGCCTTTTCTCGAATGGTACACGCACATGCATACACACAAAATAACACGCATAGAAGAATTGACTTAGTTGCCTAGGCAACTATATAGCACTACACACCAAAAAGACAGCAGTGTATTGTAATCAAAAAAGCAATAATCAAAACAAACGCAGCTGTTTGTCATTAGGGGAAACCGACTTTTCCGTTAAATGGTCTTAGCGCTGATTAACAGGTAACACTTTTTGAAAATGCTGCCTGTATTCATCAATTTATGAGACTTTGCCACGTACAAAAAAAAAAAAAAAACAAGTGGAAACCGACTGCGATATTCTCGTAACCAGTATTACATAATAAGTGATAAGAGGACTGATTGCAAAGGGGTACGGATGCAGCAGGGGTTTACGTTGCCTTAAAGATTCTCCGATGCAGGTGGGGATGCCAACAGCTGTCTTCGATCCAAATTTGGTGACTATACATCGAAGTTTGTAAAAACAGGGGAAAAGGGGGCTGGGGGCGGTAGGGCGTGGCTCCAAATTTTTGATGCAGATCTATGTGGAATGTCAATTGCTATCTTCATAACAAATTTTGTAATTCTAGGTCAAAGTTTGTAAAAGGTGGGGAATAGGAGGCTGAGACGGTATTGGTGGGCGTGGCTCCAAAACTCTGATGCAATAGCGCAATAAGTGGGCGGTCAGCGATCCGTCAATTGTACGACAAGCGACAGGCCAGCAGCAACCCAGAACGGTAAAAATGTGTTAGTATTTGTTTGCACATGCGATTTTTTTTTTTTTTTATACCCTTAACCCATAAAATGGGTAAATAAGGGTATAATGGTTTTGTGCAATAGTATGTAACAGGCAGAAGGAAGCATCTCCGACACCATAAAGTATATATATTCTTGATCAGCTATTGAGCCGAGACGATATAGCCATGTCCGTCCGTCCGTCTGTCTGTCTGTATGAACGCGTGGATCTCAGAGACTACAAGAGCTACAGACTTCAGATTGTGAGTATAAGTTCTCCTATACCATAAGCAGAACAAGTTTGCTTCAAATTATCGATAACTATTCTGGTTTCCGATATACATATAATATCGATAACAAAAAATATCGAATTTGGAAAATCTAAAAATGAGGGTTGAAGTAATGAGTAATAATATAACAAATCGGTTGAGAAACACCGGAGATATCGAATTTAATCGATTGAAGCTAAGTCAGTATACCAAAGACTTATATAAATTTAATATATTTATTGCAACTGGGTTCAGGGTATCTTCTAGTCGGGCTCTCCCGACTAGAGCCTTCTTACTTGTTTTTTTTTCATTTCTAGCTGAGTCTGCTTGTCCATTGCCGTCTCACGTCAACTATGACCGCCCCGGAAACTCAACTTCGAACATCCCAACAAACTATGGAAACCAAATTCCTCCCAACAAACCCAGTTATGCTCAAGCAGTACGCGGCGAGACAGAGACCCATGAACAATCTTCACTAGCTAGAATTGAACAACTACTAGTAAAACAATCGGAACTAACAAGTAATTTACTCAACATGATAATGTTGCTCGTAAATAAATTATGCAAGTAGATGTTCGAATATCCATATGGAATGCCAATGGGCTTTCCAACCACCGCAATGAAATAGAAGTATTTATAAAAACGAATAACATTGACATAATGCTCATTTCCGAAACACATTTCACCAATAAATCCTACCTAAGCATTAAAAACTACGACATCATATATGCTAATCACCCATCTGGTAGAGCACAAGGTGGATTCGCAGTCATTATTAAAAACACAATAAAATACAAAACATTAGACAACATTAGCCAAAACAATATTCAAGCTGCTGTGGTTGAAATTCAAATCATGCATACTAAAATTTCCGTAGCTGCATTGTACCTTCCACCTATATATGCTTGCAAGCTGGATGATTTCAACTCCCTTTTTCAAGGGCTCGGTAGATGTTTCATTGCCGGAGGCGACTACAATGCCAAGCACCCATGGTGGGGCTCCAGACTAGTTAATCCAAAAGGCGCTGAGCTTTACATGTGCATAAACACCAATAAATATTCTACATTATCCACCGGCAAACCAACGTACTGGCCATCTGATCTAAGTAAAATTCCAGACCTTTTGGATTTTATTGTTTACTCCGGACTTTCGCGTAATTACTTTAAAATAGAAGAGAGTTTCGACCTGAGCTCTGATCACTCTCCCATTATTGTTACCTACGGATCTTCAGTTGAATTCAAGAAGAACCCATACAGAGTTATAAGAGCACAAACCAACATAAATGAATTTCAAAACTGGCTCGAAGACCGAGTTAGCCTGGATATAAGTCTGAAAACAGGGGATGAAATCGATACAGCAATTGAAAAGCTCACAAACTTAATACATTCATCTGGATCTATTTTTACACCGCCTCAAATTTATAACCGAACTAGGCAAGCTTTTCTTCCTGTAGAACTGAGAGCACAAATCGCTGAAAAAAGAAAGCTTAGAAAAATATGGCAAACAACTCGAAGTCCAATAGACAAAAGAAAATTCAATAAGGCGGCCAAAAACTTAAACAAACGACTATGGGAAATAAAAAATGAAGCAACAGCAAACTATCTGAGTAAGCTAGACCCGTACACAAGTGACCTCGACTATAGTCTTTGGAAAGCAACGAGATACCTGAAGAGACCAACCAGAAGAGCTACCACAATTATTGACAGCAATGGACAACGTTGCAGAGACAATCAACAGAAGGCTGAGGCGTTCGCACAACATTAAAACTCTGTTTTTAAGCCTAATTTGAATTATGATGCAGGATCAGTTGCTGAGGTAAACGAATTCTTAGAGTCTCCCTGCCAAATGAGTCTACCATTAAGTCAAACAACCTTTGCAGAAGTCCAAGCGGAAATAATGAGCTTAAACAAGAAAAAATCTCCAAGGTATGAAAAAATAGACGGAATCACAATTAAAAACCTGCCCCCAAAATGTATCCGTCTGCTCACGTACATATTCAATGCTATGCTCCGAATGGAATATTTTCCAAGCCAATGGAAATGCGCGGAAGTTATAATGATTGCCAAACCCAATAAGCCCGAAAGCTGCACATCCTCGCACCGTCCTATTAGCTTGCTGGTGCCGTTCTCTAAAGTATTTGATACTTCTAGAAGAATGTTACCAGTGCTGGACGAATTAAACATCCTACCCGAACATCAGTTCGGGTTCAAAAGAGGACATGGAACTATTGAGCAGTGTCATCGTATAACGAACGCGATAGTAAAAGCATTTGAGTGCAAGAAGTACTGCACAGGAGTAGATATCAAACAGGCTTTTGACAAATTTTGGCACCAGGATTACTATACAAAATTAAAAAATGGTTACCTGCGCCCTTCTTCTTAATTATGAGGTCATACCTCAAAAACAGAAAATTCTATGTCCAGGAACATGACATTTCATCCAACATATACACTGGTGATGCTGGTGTACCTCAAGGGAGTGTACTAAGCCCAGTTTTATATACCATTTTTACTGCCGATATACCGATATCAAACAGTGTTGAAGTTGCAACTTATGCTGATGACACTGCCATAATTGCAACGAACAAGGACCCTACTCTTGCTTCCAACCAACTTCAAGAAGAGCTTGGTCTAATTGAAGTATGGTTAAAAAAGTGGAGAATAGTTGTGAATGCACAAAAATCCGTCAAGTATCTTGGAGTACACCTTGACAGAAGACTCACTTGGACGCAGCACATCAAATCGAAGCAAATGCAGCTCAAGGCAAAGTCGAGAAAAATGTACTGGCTGTTAGGTCCACGTTCCCAGCTCAGCCTAGAAAACAAAATTCGCCTATATAAGGCAATTCTTAAGCCAGTGTGGACATATGCGATGCAATTGTGGGGAACAGCAAGCAACTCTAACATAGAAATTATGCAAAGGTTTCAGTCAATGACACTAAGATCAATAACAGGTGCTCCTTGGTATATGAGCAATTATGACATCCTACAAAAACTTAAACTTGCTTATGGTAAAGGATGAAATAAAAAGAAATGCTATTAGGTACATAAGTAGGTTACACAATCACGAAAACATTTTGGCTATAGGTCTTTTAGACAACTCTAGTAACCCTAGACGTTTAAAAAGATTCCACACCCTAGACCTGTCACATAGATTCGCAAGTTAAACTAAGTTGAAAATGTAAATATGTATATATATTGTATGTGCTTGTTGGAGCTCAAACAATCCTGTTAAGATATTTTCAAGTGTTATACAATTTGTTTAAGTCGTAGTTCTAAGACAGATTGCAAATAAAATACATTTAACAAAAAAAAAAAAAAAAATTCTAGCTGAGCCTGCTTGTCGAGACTTTTGATATTTTTTATGAATTTCTCTAGCTGCTTTAAAAATTGTCAAACATAATAGTCAATAAACAATATACTATTGCCACACACATATTTAAGAGTGCTGCATTATGCATATTTATGTTTCGCGTTTGCATTAACATCGCTTTGTGTTCGATAGATAACGAATTGCATTTGTCTGGCGCTCGATACGCGAAAAATATATCACAAAGTGCCCACGCTTTTTTGACAACAATACAAGAATCTTTCGATATTTATTGTTTTAAGAAACTATTTTTAAAATTTTTATTTCAGTATTTTTAAGAAGCCTATAGTTTTTTCAAACCATATTTATTTTATACTCGATACCGAAGGTAAAGAGTATATTGGCTTTGTGCAATGTCCGTCATGGTGTCTGCCAGTCTGTTTGAACGCAACTTTTTTCCACACCCTTTAAGCTAAAATAGATCAATCCACCTATTTCGCACATCCTAATAGCTACAAATACCAAATTTGGTGAGAATACTTATAGCTACTAGCAACCCCCAAAAACTGCAAGCAAAACTTTTGATGCCGCACTTACTCTTAGCGACCTAGCCACCCAAACGCTTCGTTATAAACGGGAATGCATGTATCTTTCATAATGTTTGCGCTAGAGTCACCAACGTTGGTAGGAAGATACCTGGTAACAGCCCCCAAATTCTGCATGCCACGCTCACCCATATCGCCTCCAGCCCAAAACCCCACCATTTATAAATAGTGGAAACGTTGCAGTACTCGTAACCAGTATTATAACAGGTAAAATGAGGACTGATGGCAAAGAGGTACGGATGCGGCAGGGATGTACGCTGCCTTATAGATTCTCCTATGCAGATGGGGATGTCACCAGATATCTTCCTTCATTATTTGGTGACTCTACTTCAAATTTTATAAAGATGGGGGAAGAAGACTGGGGGTGCCATGGGTTGGCGTGGCATCCAAATTTTCGATGCAGATCTTTGTGGATCGTCAATTGCTTTCTTCATACATAATTTGGTGACTGTAGCTCAAAGTTTGTAAAAGGTGGGGGACGCGGGCTGACACCGGTTTGGGTGGGCGTTACGTAAAAATTTTGATGCACAACTTTGTGAAATGTCAATTGCTGCCTCCATACCAAATTGGGTGACTCTAGCTCAAAGTTTGTAAAAGGTTAGGAAAGAGGGGGGGGGGGGGGGGGCTGAGGGCGGTATGGGTGGGCTTGGCATGCAAATTTTTTTTTGCCGATCTATGTGGTATATCAATTACTATCTTCATACCGAATTTGTAAAAGGTGGGGGACGCGGGCTGACAGCGGTTTGGGTGGGCGTTACGTAAAAATTTTGATGCACAACTTTGTGAAATGTCAATTGCTGCCTCCATACCAAATTGGGTGACTCTAGCTCAAAGTTTGTAAAAGGTTAGAAAAGGGAAGGGGGGGCTGAGGGCGGTATGGGTGGGCGTGGCATGCTAATTTTTTATGCCGATCTATGTGGTATATCAATTACTATCTTCATACCGAATTTGGTGGCTCTAGCTCGAAGTTTGTAAAAAATGAAAAAAGGGGCAAAGTAAGGGTGGGCGTGGCTCTAAAACTTTGATGCAGGTTTTTGATGGTCGTTGCCAGCTATCTTCCTACCAAATTTGGTGGCATTTTTTGATGAAGCGTTGGGTTAGCTGGGGGCGGCAAGGACGGTATTGGTGGGCGTGGCATTCCATTTCTTGATGCAGTTTTTGGGGGGTCATCATCACCTATCTTGGCACTGAAATTTAGTGGCTATAGCTAAAAAACTCTGGGAGATATAGGCTTTCTTGCAGGGGGGGGGGGGGGGGGAGGGGGGTCGTTACCAGCTATCTTCCTACCAAATTTGATGGCTCTAGCTCTACAATTCTGGAAGATACACTCATTCTCATTTTTTACGAAGCGTTGGGGTGGTTGGGGGCGCCTAGGGCAAGTATTGGTGGGCGTTGCACCCAAACTTTTGATGCAGTTTTTTTAGGATCATCATCACCTATCTTGTGGCGGTTGGGGGCAGAATGCGTAGGCGTAGCAGTTGATGCAGTTTTTTTTGGGTTGCGAGTAGCTATCTGCTGTAAGAATGTGCGAAATATGTGGATTTATCGGTTTTGAGTTATCGAATTTATTGATTGTGTAGCAATCGTGACACTTTAATTTACTATGCGATAGATAAAGAGAATTGGAAAGTTTCAAGTCTCTAGCTTGAAGGGTGTGGAAAAAAGTTGCGTTCATTCAGACGGACAGACACCATGACGGACATTGCACAAAGCCACTATACTCCTAACCTTTGGTAAAAATTGGTGCCAAGATAGGTGATGACGACCCCCACAAAACTGCATCAAAACTTTGGATGCCATGCCCACCACTACTGCCCTAGCCGTCCCAACGCCTCGTCAAAAACGGGAACGCTTGTATTTTTCAGAGTTGTGCAGTAAGAGCCACCAAATTTAATAGGAAGATAGCTGGCAACGATCCCCAAAAATTTGCATCAAAGTTTGGAGCCACGCCCAACCATTCCCCCAACTTTTACAAACTTCGAGCGAGAGGCACCAAATTTGGTATGAAGGTAGCAATTGACATTCCACAAAGATCAGCATCAAAAATTTGTATGCCACGCCCTTCCATACCGCCCCAAGCCCCCTTTCGCCCACATTTTACAAACTTCACGCTAGAGTCGCCAAATTTGGTATGAAGATAGCAATTGACATTCCACAAAGATCTGCATCAAAAATTATCTGCATCGGTGAATCTTTAAGGCAGCGTACACCCCTGCTGCATCCGTACCCCTTTGCAATCAGGCTTCTTTTGCAGGTTTTAATACAGGTAAAGAGTGTATCGCAGTCGGTTGCGTCCTAATGAAACGTTTCCACTTGTTTTGAAGATAGTTTCATGGACATAGTTGTTGGCTGCCAGATTTGAAATTGAAGACTTCCGATTTGGAATAACGGTTTGCATGGTGGGCCTGGTATCAAAATTTGTGGTGCAGATCTTTGGGAAATGTCACTCGCTATATTACCACAAATTTTGGCGACTATAGATTTCTAAGCATTAATAAACAGGCGATTCCGATTTTGCAAGGAGGCAGAGCGAAAGTAGTGGGCGTAATCTGCAAACTTTTGATGCAGTTTTTTGGAGTACGGCATCACCTATCTTGACACCAAATTTTGTGGTTCTACCTTAAAAACCGTAAAAGAAAAAATAGGCGTGTTCCATTTTAAAATGCGTGGGGCTGAAGGCGGAATAAGGGGGCGTGGCACAAAAGTTTAAGCTTCACTTTATATGTATATAGTGAAATTTATTGATTTCAACGCGATTTTTCAAAATTTCCTTGGTTTTGTGCAAAAGTATGTAACAGGCAGAAGGAAGCATCTCCGACCCCATAAGTATATATATTCTTGATCAGCATCAACAGCCGAGACGATATAGCCATGTCCGTCTGTCCGTCTGTCTGTCTGTATGAACGCGTGGATCTCAGAGACTACAAGAGCTAGAGACTTCTGATTTTGTATTTAAGTTTTCCTATACCATGAGCAGAACAAGTTTGCTTCAAATTGTCGATAACTATTCTGGTTTCCGATACACACATAATATCGATAACAATAAAATATCGAATTTGGAATATGTAAAAATGAGGGTTGAAATAATGGGTAACGATAGAACTTTTCTGAAAAATTCGTCCAAACACCGGAGATATCTAATTTTATCGATTGAAGTTAAGTCAGTATACCAAAGTCAATTATAAATTTAATTTACATATTTATTGCAACTGGGTTCAGGGTATCTTCTAGTCGGGCTCTCCCGACTAGAGCCTTCTTTCTTGTTTATTTGTGCTGTTTGCGGGTTTGTGTTTAACTTGAATTCACAAAAAAACAAGAGCTTAGTTTTTGCGCTGTATGAAACTGCAACTGAAGATGAATAAGGTGCACGACAAAATTAACTTATGCAATTATTTTCTGTTTATTTTTATTTTCTGCAGCGGTTTTTTCTGATTGTTACTTTTCGTTTTTTTTTTTTTTTTGCCACAATGTACATATAAAAATTACTTGAACCACTTGGTGCACATTTTGTGTTCAACAATTTTCCATACATTGTATTTCATACATGTAAATTTGCATTTATTTTTTATAAATTTCTCTAGCTGCTTTAAAAATTGTCAAACATAATAGTCAATAAACAATATACTATTGCCACACACATATTTAAGAGTGCTCCATTATGCATATTTATGTTTCGCGTTTGCATTAACATCGCTTTGTGTTCGATAGATAACGAATTGCATTTGTCTGGCGCTCGATACGCGAAAAATATATCACAAAGTGCCCACGCTTTTTTGACAACAATACAAGAATCTTTCGATATTTATTGTTTTAAGAAACTATTTTTAAAATTTTTATTTCAGTATTTTTAAGAAGCCTATAGTTTTTTCAAACCATATTTATTTTATACTCGATACCGAAGGTAAAGAGTATATTGGCTTTGTGCAATGTCCGTCATGGTGTCTGCCAGTCTGTTTGAACGCAACTTTTTTCCACACCCTTTAAGCTAAAATAGATCAATCCACCTATTTCGCACATCCTAATAGCTACAAATACCAAATTTGGTGAGAATACTTATAGCTACTAGCAACCCCCAAAAACTGCAAGCAAAACTTTTGATGCCGCACTTACTCATAGCGCCCTAGCCACCCAAACGCTTCGTTATAAACGGGAATGCATGTATCTTTCAT
Source organism: Scaptomyza flava (assembly GCA_030179655.1). Classification (NCBI taxonomy): domain Eukaryota; kingdom Metazoa; phylum Arthropoda; class Insecta; order Diptera; family Drosophilidae; genus Scaptomyza; species Scaptomyza flava. The sequence continues at coordinate 60,020,684 of JARNME010000404.1, forward strand.
AATGTTTGCGCTAGAGTCACCAACGTTGGTAGGAAGATACCTGGTAACAGCCCCCAAATTCTGCATGCCACGCTCACCCATATCGCCTCCAGCCCAAAACCCCACCATTTATAAATAGTGGAAACGTTGCAGTACTCGTAACCAGTATTATAACAGGTAAAATGAGGACTGATGGCAAAGAGGTACGGATGCGGCAGGGATGTACGCTGCCTTATAGATTCTCCTATGCAGATGGGGATGTCACCAGATATCTTCCTTCATTATTTGGTGACTCTACTTCAAATTTTATAAAGATGGGGGAAGAAGACTGGGGGTGCCATGGGTTGGCGTGGCATCCAAATTTTCGATGCAGATCTTTGTGGATCGTCAATTGCTTTCTTCATACATAATTTGGTGACTGTAGCTCAAAGTTTGTAAAAGGTGGGGGACGCGGGCTGACAGCGGTTTGGGTGGGCGTTACGTAAAAATTTTTGATGCCGACTTTGTGAAATGTCAATTGCTGCCTCCATACCAAATTGGGTGACTCTAGCTCAAAGTTTGTAAAAGGTTAGAAAAGGGAAGGGGGGGCTGAGGGCGGTATGGGTGGGCGTGGCATGCTAATTTTTTATGCCGATCTATGTGGTATATCAATTACTATCTTCATACCGAATTTGGTGGCTCTAGCTCGAAGTTTGTAAAAAATGAAAAAAGGGGCAAAGTAAGGGTGGGCGTGGCTCTAAAACTTTGATGCAGGTTTTTGATGGTCGTTGCCAGCTATCTTCCTACCAAATTTGGTGGCATTTTTTGATGAAGCGTTGGGTTAGCTGGGGGCGGCAAGGACGGTATTGGTGGGCGTGGCATTCCATTTCTTGATGCAGTTTTTGGGGGTCATCATCACCTATCTTGGCACTGAAATTTGGTGCTATAGCTAAAAAACTCTGGGAGATATAGGCTTTTTGCAGGGGGGGGGGGGGGGGTCGTTACCAGCTATCTTCCTACCAAATTTGATGGCTCTAGCTCTACAATTCTGGAGATACACTCATTCTCATTTTTACGAAGCGTTGGGTGTTGGGGGCGCCTAGGGCAAGTATGGTGGGCGTTGCACCCACACTTTGATGCAGTTTTTTAGGATCATCATCACCTATCTTGTGGCGGTTGGGGGCAGAATGCGTAGGCGTAGCAGTTGATGCAGTTTTTTTTGGGTTGCGAGTAGCTATCTGCTGTAAGAATGTGCGAAATATGTGGATTTATCGGTTTTGAGTTATCGAATTCATTGATTGTGTAGCAATCGTGACACTTTAATTTACTATGCGATAGATAAAGAGAATTGGAAAGTTTCAAGTCTCTAGCTTGAAGGGTGTGGAAAAAAGTTGCGTTCATTCAGACGGACAGACACCATGACGGACATTGCACAAAGCCACTATACTCCTAACCTTTGGTAAAAAGATAGGTGATGACGACCCCCACAAAACTGCATCAAAACTTTGGATGCCATGCCCACCACTACTGCCCTAGCCGTCCCAACGCCTCGTCAAAAACGGGAACGCTTGTATTTTTCAGAGTTGTGCAGTAAGAGCCACCAAATTTAATAGGAAGATAGCTGGCAACGATCCCCAAAAATTTGCATCAAAGTTTGGAGCCACGCCCAACCATTCCCCCAACTTTTACAAACTTCGAGCGAGAGGCACCAAATTTGGTATGAAGGTAGCAATTGACATTCCACAAAGATCAGCATCAAAAATTTGTATGCCACGCCCTTCCATACCGCCCTAAGCCCCCTTTCGCCCACATTTTACAAACTTCACGCTAGAGTCGCCAAATTTGGTATGAAGATAGCAATTGACATTCCACAAAGATCTGCATCAAAAATTATCTGCATCGGTGAATCTTTAAGGCAGCGTACACCCCTGCTGCATCCGTACCCCTTTGCAATCAGGCTTCTTTTGCAGGTTTTAATACAGGTAAAGAGTGTATCGCAGTCGGTTGCGTCCTAATGAAACGTTTCCACTTGTTTTGAAGATAGTTTCATGGACATAGTTGTTGGCTGCCAGATTTGAAATTGAAGACTTCCGATTTGGAATAACGGTTTGCATGGTGGGCCTGGTATCAAAATTTGTGGTGCAGATCTTTGGGAAATGTCACTCGCTATATTACCACAAATTTTGGCGACTATAGATTTCTAAGCATTAATAAACAGGCGATTCCGATTTTGCAAGGAGGCAGAGCGAAAGTAGTGGGCGTAATCTGCAAACTTTTGATGCAGTTTTTTGGAGTACGTCATCACCTATCTTGACACCAAATTTTGTGGTTCTAGCTTAAAAACCGTAAAAGAAAAAATAGGCGTGTTCCATTTTAAAATGCGTGGGGCTGAAGGCGGAATAAGGGGGCGTGGCACAAAAGTTTAAGCTTCACTTTATATGTATATAGTGAAATTTATTGATTTCAACGCGATTTTTCAAAATTTCCTTGGTTTTGTGCAAAAGTATGTAACAGGCAGAAGGAAGCATCTCCGACCCCATAAGTATATATATTCTTGATCAGCATCAACAGCCGAGACGATATAGCCATGTCCGTCTGTCCGTCTGTCTGTCTGTATGAACGCGTGGATCTCAGAGACTACAAGAGCTAGAGACTTCTGATTTTGTATTTAAGTTTTCCTATACCATGAGCAGAACAAGTTTGCTTCAAATTGTCGATAACTATTCTGGTTTCCGATACACACATAATATCGATAACAATAAAATATCGAATTTGGAATATGTAAAAATGAGGGTTGAAATAATGGGTAACGATAGAACTTTTCTGAAAAATTCGTCCAAACACCGGAGATATCTAATTTTATCGATTGAAGTTAAGTCAGTATACCAAAGTCAATTATAAATTTAATTTACATATTTATTGCAACTGGGTTCAGGGCATCTTCTAGTCGGGCTCTCCCGACTAGAGCCTTCTTACTTGTTTATTTGTGCCGTTTTGCGGGTTTGTGTTTAACTTGAATTCACAAAAAAACAAGAGCTTAGTTTTTGCGCTGTATGAAACTGCAACTGAAGATGAATAAGGTGCACGACAAAATTAACTTATGCAATTATTTTCTGTTTATTTTTATTTTCTGCAGCGGTTTTTTCCGATTGTTACTTTTCGTTTTTTTTTTTTTTTTTGCCACAATGTACATATAAAAATTACTTGAACCACTTGGTGCACATTTTGTGTTCAACAATTTTCCATACATTGTATTCCATACATGTAAATTTGCACAGTTTAACACAGTGCGCAAGAAATTATGTACATATGTATGTATTTAGGAATTTTATTTTATACCGTATCAAATTTGTGTTATTTTGGGAACATGTTTAGCTTATTTTGAATCGACACTGTTAAGGGCATATACATACATACATACATATGTAAGTATCAAATTTTTCACATTAAATTTGATATTTTCGATCTTGATATTTGCACCTTTTTTTATATTTTTTGAATTGCACGAGACTGTTCACTACTTCTAGTGCAAATGGTGATATGCTTGCGTCCGCTAAGTAAGCCTATTTAAAATTTGTGTGTGCATTTGCGTCTTCGCTCTCCGATCGACCGACGCGGACGACAAGCAGAAAGAAACTAAACCCAAGAGCAAGACAAAAAAGAGCGCTGGCCAGAGCCATTGGTGCTCATGCAATGCAGGCCGTTTACTTGCTGAGGAGCAGCTGGTGCTACGCACATTGCTTTTTTCCTCACTCAAGCATTTCTAACGCCGCGGCTGGAGTGGTTGGTTTGGAGCTTCTACAGTTTCTTCGGTGCTACGATTTGAGAAAGGATTTTTAGTATATAGCTCGACGAAACATGACGAAAATATTTGATAAATTTTTTCGACATCTGGCTTTGTTTTCTAGATACCGACACCAACAAATCTCAAATCGTGGCGCGGCAGAAACGACATACCTGCCGTTATTTTTCGTAAGAGTTTTGAACATCAAATTGGTTCTTTATTGATGTTTTCGCTGCATCGGTGACGTTAATTGCACATAAGACAATTACTTTGACGCTGTAGCCCCCTCAGACCTTATAACCTAAAGCTTGGACTAATGTTTACAGCAAATCAGCATCAAAAGCTCCTAAAAGTACGCTCTTATTTAATGGTGGTTCGTTTCGACAAATTAATAAAGCCAACAGTCAAGGCCAAAAAAAAAAACTACTGCGAAGCTCACATCGCCACAGACAGAAAAGAGTCAGTCATTTAAAGTTTAAAAAAATTAATTTGTCTTTTGGCTGGTCAGGTTAAGCGTAGAGATAAGGTGCTATGCTATTCATGTAAGTATATATTTCCCACATTCTCACAGATGGATTCACAAAATTTTGCTCTGCATCAAACATTTTAAGGCCACGCTTACCACTTCCTCCCCCAGCCACACATTCAAGATGGCGATGTCTTTCGCAATCAAAAAGTTTAATGTCGAACACCGAAGGTAAACATTATATAGGATATGTGTCCGCCTATATGAACGCAATTTTTTTCGACACCCTTCAAGCTAGAGACTTGAAACTTTGCAAATATCTTATTCTATGGCCGGGACAGATAAAAGGTCTGTTTGATAGTAGAAAGTGTAGGGTAGTGCAGTGCAGAACAGATCACGAAAAATACAGCCCTGAAAATGTTAAGTGTAAAAGAGTGTAGAACCAACAAGAGTTCACTAAATAGAGCCGCCAAACAGCAAAATTCCAACATTCAATTGGAAGTCGTAACGTAACTAAGCGTAGCTACCAAGGCATCACATTGAAATATGTTATTTTATTAGACTATTTTTAGCAATTTCTCAATTATTATTTTAGTGCCAACTTATTCTAATCAAAATATAAAACTATAACAAATATATTATTAAAATATATATCAACAATAGCACTTATATTATGTTAGGGTATCCAACACTCAACATTCGTCTGTTCATACTCCTATTCAACATGTTCGCTATTTAATTTTATTAGTGTGCGTGTGTGTGTGTGTGTGTACTCTCAAAAGAAGCAAAACAGAACTGCCGCACAAAATATAAAATATATAAATATATAAATATAAAACCCAACTTGGAAGGGTAGTATAAACTTAATATGAACTTTGTCAAAATAAATAGAAAAACGTGAGATACTTTCATATTACTTATGTTCATATTTTTTATTTATTTATCGAAAAAAAACTATATATATATATGTATATTTTTATATATTTTATATACATATATATTTTTTTGGGTGCATGCAATAACGCCTATAAGACGAAAATATGAAGAATTATGTTATCGATAATTCGCTTGGTTATCGAGATATTCCTATTATATATAGTTTTAGCATTATTTGCGATTATTTATAATATTTTTCTAAGCAATTACGTCGGTAGAAAAAGAGTGCCAATGTTCTTGAACAAGCTGTGGTGAGTACCGACAAATAGGGCTGCAAAAACATCGACGATAATATCGGTGCTATCGATGTTTCAGAATTGTTTCGATACATCGATGTTTTCGTACAATATCGATGTTTAAAATGATTGCGATGCCAAAAACGCGCGTACTTTATTCTAAATGCAAATTATATTTTGTTTAGTTATATATATTATATTTATATATTCTAAAGCCTTTTTAAGTTAAAATGGACAAGTTTTTGCGCAAGTCAAGTACGATTTTTAGCAGCTGTGGCTTTATGAATATAAAACTAATTTTATAATTGTATTGCTTTTTAGATAGAGACAATGCTGCTTCTTCGTCTGCTGCTTCTACGTCTGCTGCTTCTTCGTCTGCTGCTTCTACGTCTGATGCTTCTACGTCTGCTGCTTCTTTGTCTGATGCTTCTACGTCTGCTGCTTGTTTGTCTGATGATCCGACAACTGATACTCCGACGTCTGGGGCTGCTACTATTGAGCCCCCTTGCAAGCGCACAAAAACCACGTCTGACGTATGGACGTATTTTAAGAAGTGCAACAATAATATGTTTGCCAAGTGTCTGCTTTGCGGGAAGGAGTATAAGACATCTGGCAACACAACAAACTTGGCAGATCACTTGAAGCGTGTTCACCCCACAAAAGCTGTGAGTACAAACAGTTTGCCAAAAATAGACCAATTTGTGCACCGCTCGGAAACGTACGCCTCCACATCGCTCAGGAAGTCTTTATTAGACAAAGGTCTTGCTGAAATGGTGGCGCTGGATGTCCTACCTTTTAACGTGAGCGGTGTGGGATTTCGTAACTTTGTACACAAACTTGATCCAAAATGCATATTGCCCAGCAGAACAACACTGCAACATGTTCACACTAAAAATATGTATGAAGAAACATTGGCAAAATTGAAAATCAAACTTAATGGAATTCAATATTGCTCAATAACGACAGATTGTTGGACGTCCTGTGCCAACGAGAGCTACCTCACAGTGACATGTCATTTTATTGAGGAGTTCAAACTTAAAACTGCAGTTCTAACTACACAGCCCCTCTCAGATGTTACAAATCACTGCAGCGATAACATTGCAAAGACTATCAAATGCATTTGTAACGATTTTGGTGTTTTTTCAAAATCAATCAATGAAAAAGGCATGCGATTTGTTACAAAAGAAACACCTAGGTTGCTTTGCCCACTCTTTGAACCTTATTGTTCAAGAGTCACTGGCGTTAAAAAATGTTCAGGAGGTGCTAAAGTGCACAAAAAGCATTGTCCAATATTTTAAAAGTAGCGCAATTGCATGTGCCAAATTAAAAAATGCCCAAAATGTTTTGAGACCGTTGAGCCTAATACAAGAGGTACCCACTCGCTGGAACAGCGCTTTTGATATGTTCAAGCGGGTCCTCCAAATAAGGGAAGCAGTCTGTGCAGTGTTGCTTAACACATCAAAAGCACCATTGCCCCTTACCGAGGATCAATTTGCAATAATTGAAGATGTCTGTTCGATTTTAGAGCCATTTCAAACAGCAACTGTTAACACGTCGACTGCAAAAACAGTATCGATCTCCTTAATTATACCTACAGTGCTAGGCTTGTTAATAAAATTAGATAAGCTTATGCCTCAAATGAGAACTGATGTGGGGACGGACACGTGTTTGTTTTTAACAAGCAAACTAAAGAGCAGACTGTCTCCCTATGAAACCAGAACTGTTACCCGGCTGGCTATTATGCTAGATCCACGGTTCAAAAAGGAAGGTTTTCACAATCCTTCAAATGCGGACCAAGCAGCTATTGCACTAGAAAACGACCTAACGTTCTTCGTAAATGATGTGCAAATTATAAGTCCGGATGAGGAACAGACAACCCAGACGACACCCACAACAGACTTATATAGCTTTGTGGCGGAAAAAATTCAACAAAGACCGAGAACTAATAGGTCTGATTCAATTATAGAGTTGCGCCAATATTTTCAGCAGCGGAATGGAGCACAGGATATGGATCCGCTCGAGTATTGGAAGGTAAATTTTTAACATAGCTTTTATAAAAAACTTCTAATCGTATATTTTTTAAAGATTAATAAAAACCAATTTAGTCTTCTGGCGCAGTGCGCAACCAAATATTTGTGTGTTCCGGCAACTTCAACAGAGTCGGAACGAGCGTTCAGCAAAGCTGGCGAAATAATAAGTAGCAGACGTTCGGCACTAAAGCCGAAAAATGTTAATATATTGTTATTTTTGGAAAAAAATCAATGGTTAGTGCAGCAACACTGAAGCCATTAAGTAAGTATATATTTATAGTGTTAAGTGCATTGATGCAAATTTAATAGTTTTAAGTTCATTGAAGCAAATTTAACTTGTATTTTTATTTGAAAAAAATAATGGAGTCATTTTAATATATTAATTCAAAGAATGAATAAAAATTTTGTTATTTTCATTTTATTTTATTGTTGTTTTTTAAATATATTGTTTATTTAAAGTACATGTCTGGAATCTTATTTTTTAATTTATTTATGTAACTGGTACCAATTTCTGGGTAATTTCAGCCATTTATTAAATGTTCGATGTTTAAACATCGATGTTTTCATCGATATTTCTAAACATCGATGTCGAAAACATCGATGTACTGACTATCGATGTTTTTGCAGCCCTACCGACAAATAATTTTTTTTTTTTTTAACAGCTTGTTTTGATTCTCGAAATCATTAATGGTGTAGAATTTGTATGTAGGGGAAAAATGGGCGCGCAAAAGACTTAGGCGTGGTAGAAAAAAAGCACCGCAGGCGACATTTTAAATGATTTGTATTACTAATAATTTTCATTATTAAAAGCAACAAAATTGTAAATTACGATATTTCAGTATATTTTATTTTATTTTTAATATATGACATTGCTTAATATGTATATTATTTTTTTATTGAATAATGTTTTCGTATATGTTAATTTTTTGCCGACAGTACGGACAAAGAGCGGGTGAATAATTTTTTTCCGCATGGTGCAGGTGTTAAGGCCTGTTTACTCTCGACATAACTTAACATAACATAACGTAAGAGGCAGCTCACTTAACTTAAGGAATGTATGCGTTTACTCTCAACATAACTTAGCTTAAGAAATCAGTTTGCAGTGCTGTACAATTGTGTTAGCAGTGTTGTTAAATAAAATAAAATATATTGACCGCTCGTTGGGGCATTTTGAATACAACGTTGCTACCAAGTTCTGTGGCAGTTGCAGTCCAAACTGCTCTTATTTTAATGTTATTTTTAAACTCTTTTGACTTTTTGTCCTAAATCAAACTATGGTTTTGCACTAAAATTATTAACTTCTGCTCATCTATTTTGAATAAGTTGTTTAATTGTAGTTGACTAACGTTCTGCAAGACTGATTTCGAACAGCTGTTCGCTATTCGCGTAAATCAACACTGTTCGAATTAAGTTATTTCTGCAACCTGCAGGTTCAAAATTAAGTTATGTTCTGTTAAGTTATGTTACGTTGAGAGTAAACGCTAACATTGAGAGCCATAAGGTAGATTGAGTCAGCTGACTCTTAAGTTATGTTATGTTAAGTTATGTCGAGAGTAAACAGGCCTTTATTTCACATCGCGATCAGGCGTTATCGCACTTTTAGAAATGCTCGGCATAGCAAGTGCAAAAGAGATTCAAGAAAACGGCCACGCACTGCACGCTGTGTGTGTGCCCAAGGCTGTGCAGAAGCAGAAGCAACACGCAAAAAACGAACGAACAGAAGCGACATAGGAAAATGACTTAGACACTAAGTCTAGATTTTTGCTTCACCCAGCGGTGTTACACACACATTGAAATATTTCCATGTATGCTAAACACAGTGCAGTGCGTGGCTGTTTTCTTAATTCTCTTTTGCGCTTGTTAAATTTGGCTACGCCGAGCGTTTTCTTGTGTTGCTACTGCTTTAGAATTTAGGCAAATGACTTGGGCAAATGGACGATTGGAATACACTTTCGCAATTTGTAGGCATCGCAGCAAAGCTGTATGGTGGTTGCGATGACGAAATGATTGGGAAAGAGTAATATAGCAGAAAACATGAAAGAGTATGTATGACGAACAATGCAAACTGATAATTGCCTGCTTATTTTAGTAGACGCTTGTTAATTTTGCTGTTCGCCTGATCAGCAAATGTTCGATGAGCACCAAAACTGCCTTGGAAGTATTGTTCTTCTGGTTTTTCTTGGGTTTTTTGTAGGCAAATAATACAAATTTTATATAAAATTTGGCTGTTTAGCGTTTGCCGAAATTAATATTAGTTGAGAAAGGTCAATGAATTGCCTGGCAAATGGTACGCATACATTAAAATATGGACATGCATAGAGACAGGGACACACACATGCTTATGGTAGCTAGCCTTTCGGCTAGCAAAAATCAAAAATCAATGCCTGGCTACCACCAAAACTGCATATATATACATTATATATGTATGTTTTTATTAAATCGCTCATTTGCTTTGCTGGTGCTAGGTCGACGCAATAAGATAAGCAATAAAATAAGCGCACATAACGAATACAAGGAAAAAAATGGGGGTACAGCAATTAAAGAAGCCACTGCGCGCTAGAAAATCGCAGGCTAGCGGCGCATACACACAGTATGGCTGGCTGCTTGTGCTATCAACAAAAATGTTGTAGCAAATTTAGGGAGCGAAATGGCTGGCGAATGACACACGAAGCACGAGAGAAACCCGAAGTGCGCTCTCAGAGCGAGTGGTAGCTACGCTTAGTTACGTTACGACTTCCAATTGAATGTTGGAATTTTGCTGTTTGGCGGCTCTATTTAGTGAATTCTTGTTGGCAATATTTAATTCAAAACACAACTGGGCACGTGTGACGTCACGCAAACAGCTGGAAAACAGCTGTTTATGCACAATGCGTTATCTGTATTCTTTGTGCCATGGATTCAGTGAACATTTCTGCTAATAATTTCTTAACCAAAACAATGTATTTACTATTGGCGCTAATATTTGCTTGTGCGATATTTCGTATCGATAACTTTATTATTCACATCAAACACTGTGCAACTCTGTGTTTACATGCAATCGGAATAAGGCAAAGCAAAATGAGAAAAATAAATCATTGCTTCACAAGTCTTGAAGCATTGCATGCAGCTGTTACCCCTCTACTCCCTTTGCCTACGAACGAATGCTTCAGACGCAAAAACTTCATCGTGTAAAAGGGGTCTAAGCATGATGGATTTTTGCTGGATATGCCATGAAAATAAACCATATGCAGTTTGTTTCAAACCGCATGCTACTCAGAAACTTGAACGGTCCACAGGGGAACACATATTTTTAACATTATGTACATAGTACAATATATCAATGATAAATTATTTTTCAATTTGCTTTTCAATTTTATAAATTTATATTCGACGTGTCTGTCCGTCCGTATGTGTGCAAGTTTTTTCCATGAAACTTTCCAATTCTCTTTATCTATGGGATAGTAAATTAAAGTGTCAAGATTGGGGTTCTGCGATAACTGGGGGGCAGGCAAATAGATAAACTCGATAATTCAAAACCAATAATTCCAAATATTTCGCTCATCCTTACAGCTAGAACTACGCAGATAGCTACTAGCAACTCCCAAGTAACTGCATCAAAAAGCCACGTCCACCCATTCCGCCCCCAGCCACCCCCGCATTTTGAAATAAAAAAAACCTATATCTCCCACAGTTTTTGAGCACCAAATTTGGTGCCAAGATGAAGATGATGACCCCCCAAAAACTGCATACAAAATTTGGCTGCCATTCCCATCCATACCGCCCCCAGCCCCCCTCTCCACAACTTTTACAAACTTTGAGCTAGAGTCACCCAAATTGGTATGAAGATAGAAATTGACATTCCACAAGAATATGCATTAAAAATTTGGGTGCCACACACACCCATACCATCCCCATTCCACATTTTACAATGTAAAGTCGCCTACAGTGTGCAGGTAATATAATGGTAATATCCATGTATGTATGTGATATCCTTCTTGGTTCTTTCAATAAAAATAGCTAGCACTTCTGTGCAGTTAAGTGGTGCTTTCTTGAATATCTTTATTGAATAATTTTGAGTTCTTATTCTATGTTTAACATTGATAAAACTTATGCTGTTATAGTTTAACAGCTACATAGAGAGGGAGAGCGAGAGAACACATATGTATATGCGGAGAGTGGCTTAAGTGCAAGCGCAGCGATTCCCGTAGGGCAAAGGTTTCACGCTTATTTAGGCATTTGTTTATGCTTCTAATTGTATATTTATGTGTACACTACACCTCCCTTTTTAGAAAAATAACGTATTATTACAAATACAGTAGACGCTCACAAATTAGAACCTTCGGAAATTAGAATTGTCCAGAAATTAGAATTGAAAATTCTAATTTCAGAGCGTACATTTTTTTTCTTCCTTTTTTTTTAGCACAGAAACTCTCCAATTTCGTTTTACTTTGCTTAAGCAAAATAAAATTAAGAGGGGAGTCCCTATTTTATGTATGTTATTCGTTCTATGTTCTTGTTTTGTGGCAATCGTATTCATTTTTGGATTATTTCTGTGTGAAATTTGATACTAGTGTCATAACAAAGTCATTTAGTCCAAGTGATGGATGGTTTACCAAATTTAATTCATTCACATATTTATGGAATTGCAGTGAACATTTATGTTCCATCTATTTTTGATTTAATGTATATATACATACATATATAATATAATATCTTATAACTTTTGTTTTCTTGTTATAATTAATAGAATTGAATAAAAAATTGTTTTATCACAGCTTTTTACACAAAATGTACTCCAATTTTATACACTTTTGTACAAAAAAACGTCCAGAAATTAGAATAATTCAGAAATTAGAATTGCCCCAGGAACCAACTGGTTCTAATTTCCGAGCGTCTACTGTATGTAGTTATTTATTACATGCTTTTATTTAACTTGACCTGTCTGTCTGTCTGTATGTTTGTACTGGATTCTTGTAATCAAATTTTCACCAAGTTCCCGACTAGCTAGAGCACTGAAATTTTCACCAAATATGTGTTTCAGATGACAATACATGTTTTAAAGTTTTTGGCACGATACAATATTTAACACCATGCCAAAACCACGAAAACCAGTTTTCCCTTTTGATTAATTTACTATTTTGACTGGTAAAATAGAAGAGTATGGTGGTATAGAGAGAAGACTGCCGCTCCACAGCCCAAAGATCGTGGGTTCGATCTCCGACCGAAATTTTCCTTTTTTTTTTACAAACTTTATTAAACTAACGGTAACATATGTATGCAAGAAAGCGTATAAAAGCATGTCTTCAAAATTTTTTTTGATTTACTTGTGTAATTTATTTGTGTATGTATATTTATGATGAACAATATAAAAGATAAAAATACAAAAATATAAAATTTTATTATTACGTTATTATTTAAACTTTTTTATACCCTTAACCCATAAAATGGGTAAATAAGGGTATAATGGTTTTGTGCAAAAGTATGTAACAGGCAGAAGGAAGCATCTCCGACCCCATAAAGTAAAATATATATTCTTGATCAGCATCTACAGCCGAGACGATATAGCCACGTCCGTCTGTCTGTCCGTCTGTCTGTCTGTATGAACGCGTGGATCTCAGAGACTACAAGAGCTAGAGAATTCTGATTTTGTATTTAAGTTCTCCTATACCATGAGCAGAACAAGTTTGCTTCAAATTATCGATAACTATTCTGGTTTCCGATATACACATAATATCGATAACAATAAAATATCGAATTTGGAAAATGTAAAAATGAGGGTTTGAATAATGGGTAACGATAGAACTTTTCTGAAAATTTCGTCAAAATCAGTTAAGAAACACCGGAGATACCGAATTGAATCGATTGAAGTTAAGTCAGTATACCAAAGTCAATTATAAATTTAATTTACATATTTATTGCAACTGGGTTCAGGGTATCTTCTTGTCGGGCTCTCCCGACTAGAGCCTTCTTACTTATTTACTTATTTTTTTTCTTCGGTTGATCTTTTTTTAAATTTTAAGTTGGATATTAGAGTAGCTTTAAACCTATTATGCATTAAAAATAATCTATCCTAATGAACTGTTTGTTATTTTCCCTTTTAGTTTTTTATTATTATATTATCGTTTTCTATTATGGTTACTACTGCTTATGGTCCAATACATTTGCTTTCTAACTTATGACCTGTTTTGTTTTTTAAAAGTACTTCATCTCCTATGTTCAAAATCTATTGTTTTCTATCATAATTTTCCTTATTTTTAGCCTTATGCTGTTCTATTATTCTATTCTATTATTCTAGCTCTTTTGTAAGCTTGTTCTAATCTAAATTTACTTTCTTTAGCATAGTATTTTGTATTATATAATGGATTAATATTATTTATTTTATTAAAATGTTGGGGCAAATTACTTTGCTTACCAATAACTAATTCATATGGATAATAATTATGTGCCATAGAGTCGTGTTGAAACAGTATACGAAATATTGAAGCCATACATCCCAATCAGTTTTATCGGCTGAGACGTAAGAGCGTATATATTCGTTAAAAGTTCTGTAACTTCTTTCAACTGTTCCAACGGTCTGGTGGTGGTGTGCTGTGGACGTTATGTTGTCTATTTTTATACCCTTAAACCATAAAATGGGTAAATAAGGGTATAATGGTTTTGTTCAAAAGTATGTAACAGGCAGAAGGAAGCACCCCGACCCCATAAAGTATATATATTCTTGATCAGCATCAACAGCCGAGACGATATAGCCATGTCCGTCTGTCCGTCTGTCTGTCTGTATGAACGCGTGGATCTCAGAGACTACAAGAGCTAGAGACTTCAGATTTTGGATTTTAGTTCTCCTATACCATGAGCGGAACAAGTTTGCTTCAAATTATCGATAACTATTCTAGTTTCCGATATAAACATGATATCGATAACACAAAAATATCGAATTTGGAAAATCTAAAAATGATAGTTGAAGTAATGGGTAACGATAGAAATATTCTGAAAATTTCGTCCAAATCGGTTAAGAAACACCGGAGATATCGAATTTAATCGATTGAAGCTAAGTCAGTATACTAAAGTCTTACATAAATTTAATTTATTTATTGCAACTGGGTTCAGGGTATCTTCTAGTCGGGCTCTCCCGACTAGAGCCTTCTTACTTGTTTTTTTAATTTTTTTTTTTTTGGTTAAACATTCTTTATTCAGAATCTGTCATGTTTTGACAATGGCTAAATTTTGTGGAGTCATTGACGGTTACGTATACTTAACACTGACGTTAACTATATTTATGACGTGTCAAATCGGAAAGGCAGGTCAAGCGGATGGAATCTTGAGAGCCGTCGGGGCTGATAGCTGTTGTCCAGCAGCTGTTGCGCCAATACATTGCTTTGGTTCTCAAGTTTTATCATGTATTAAATTTTTTCTTTCATGACAATGTTTTTCGAAAAATTTAGACAAATATATGAACTGCTCTTGACAGATCCCAAAAAATTCGTCTGACGGGTTGACCAAATGTAAAGTTGAATCCTCATGACCTCCATAGTTTTTAAACCGAATGAACTGTTCAGACATTGCAGCTTCCTTAAAAGTACGTCGCATGTCTCGCATGTTATTTTTTTAGATAGCTTTGCTCGAAGTCCATATCCAATAAAATATCGCATTGAAGCTTCTTCTGAAACAGAGTTAGGACTCAATTCATCCTCGTCTTCGTTTATCTCTTACAGTATGCTTTGATCGTTTTCATTCAGATCCGCTTCTTGTTCGACCTCTTCCATGATGTTCAGGATTGCGCTCTTATGATGTTCAAGTTGTACATATCCATCCTCTTCACAGTTGCTTTTACATAAGTAAGAGCTCAAAAATAATTTCATTGATACTATTCGGGCTGTTATAGTGCGCGTTTCACGAACGGAAGGGTTTGTATTATTTCCAAGTTTTGCGCGCAAAACTGAAAAGAAGTTTTCTAAACTGTCCGAATTGAAACGGCCTAACATAACAAATCTGTAAGCATATGAATTTCAAAGTTATAAACAATGTCAATGTCAATGTCATTCATCGATTCCAGCGTGTTTATCAAGGTACCACGACTTTTGGATCGAACCTGTGTTGCCCATTGCAGCGAACTAAAATAGTCAATGAATCTATCCAGCTTTTCAAGTTGTCCGTTGTGTAACTGCACGCTTCATTGCATTCGGATCAAATAAAGATTTTCCATCGCAGAAGTCAAAGCAGTCATTGAAATGATTGACGAATTTAATGGTTGTTGAAGCCCTTGCTATATTGGATGGGTTTCTATACGTAAAATAATGTTAATTCTTTTTTTTATCGACTTTGCAGTGTTCCCTAAACAGCTTTTGCTCTTGACTTTTAAGCCCGCAGCAACGGTTTTGCTCAATGTCTGAATGGCTAAATTAACCCGAATTTTTTGGAAATTACTTGGGCTTATGTGTTCTTCTTTGAGCTTGGGCGCTAGGCGTACTGTGCTCGATTGTGCATAAAAATTCCCCTTAGCTACTATATTTGGAATTGCATTTTTATTCAGCCGACCTTTTCCATTCATCGCTGCATCAAAATGTTTTTCGCAAATAAACAACTCCTTTCGCAAGTCAGTTATCATTCCACAATGATTCAGCCACTCTTGTCTTTTAGTTACCTCACTAGGAAATCTAAATAGTGTGTTTGGATGCGCCGATTTGCATTGTGGAATATTACAGACGCGTAAATTTAATTTCTTGAAAGGGCCGATAGCATTGGGTAAACAATGTGGTCGTAATTTTGAACAGCTGGATTAATTCATAAGAAACATTTATACAACGCAGGTAAGTCATGTGCTACTATTCGTAAACAATATAGTACTCACCAAGATTAATGGTAGGATGTGCACCCAATCTCAACTTTCCATTTCCAATGCATTCCGCGCTAAAGTGTCGCGAGCAAATTCTCGTAGTGTTCTTTAGAGCCGATGGATCGAGTTGCAAATTTTGGCACCAAACATCCATATCGCTTCTAGGAAAACTAAACAAATGAATGATTTCCATGTTTTTCCCAGCACATCCACTGATCACGCACTTAAATTTACTCTTTTTAAATTCAATTTTTATAATTATTAAACACAGGGAGAACAGAAATAAATTTCAATATCACGTAAATGTAAATTTTTTGGCATGTTCGATGCAAATGTTTGCAGTTAACTAAATCAGCGCCTGTCGAAATATCATTGAAGAAGACTCATAATTAACCTTTTTACGAAATGCCTGTGTTGAACTTTTATTGACAAACTTTCCCATATTAGGATTCAAGTGCCAAAACTCCACCCAGTAGGCAAATATACCCAGGTATGCAGGTAGGTTAGCAAGTGCAAGCGTTGATGCAAGTGTTTTTTGAATAAACTTTTTTCTTGTCTCGCGTCTGGGTTTCTCCAAGTAAGTACCTGTGTTAGAAATTAAGTGTGAATGAATATTGCAACGGCTTAGGATATTTTAGGGCAGCCCTATAACTGCCTACCAACTTTAAGTCTGTTTAAAGCTACAGAAAACAAAAGATTCTTTACGAGCATAAATAATAAGTACTTATATATTTTGTTTTATATTTATTTATATTTATATTTTATATATAAGATAAAGTTTATTTTTGAATAAAATAAAAAAATTTAAATGCATTTTTTATGCATTTCTCTAACTAAATTATATATATATTTATGTATTTAAGTAAGACGGGTCAATAAGCTCTATACAATTGCCAAACTCACATTTAAAAGTGCTGTATATGCATAGATGTAGATAAACAGTCAAATTTTGAGTTAAGCAATTGCTGGTCATTCATACTCTTTCCTTTTTTTTTAATTCTATGACACTAGACACAAATTATGCCATCGCAATTTATGCAGCGATGCACACAAATTTCGAAAGTGAATTCAGTAGTGAACTTGTCGATGTCAGTTGCCGACACAAAAAAAACCCAAAATATGAAAAATATCAAAATTCTAGACAAGCGGCCCAGCAAAAAGGGAAACACACGCACACATACAATGCCAAATTTTTACCGTTCTTGGTTGCTGCTGGCCTGCCGCTTGTCGTACACTTGACGGGCCGCTGCAACTGCAACAAAAACGCTATCGCGCTCCTTCACACTGACTGCACAGATGGTTTCTGAGAGCGGAACCCTGGGACGAAATAACTGCAAACCCTTTTCTTAACAATTGCAACATCTTGATATTGTGCGGTCTTTGCTTTCAGGACTGTATTTTGTAAATCTTTCAGTTCGGATGTGGTTATTCTTGATAGGGCATCTGCCACGAAATTATCTTTACCCTTTAGATACTCGACTGTAGAATCGTATTCTTCTAATTCGAGCCGCATGCGTGTAAGTTTAGAACTTGGATTGAACATAAAAATTATATAAGTTAATGGTCTGTGGTCAGTTTTCACTGTGAAGTGTTTTCTTTAACCTTCAAACCGTAAACAGGTTTTACAACACATAACCGTAAATATGGGCACTGAGTGCCCACAATGCTTTTCTTATGGGAAAACGTCTTTTTGCATGCATTTTTTCAATGAAAACACTATTATTTCGTTGGTTTGAGATAAAATGTTATTTTTTTTATTTATTGTTAATGTAGTGTTTGGTACACATTGGCAAAGAACAAAGGTCACACTGGGCAGTTGTTTTATTGTCCTTTTTTTCTTTTTGGCATGAAACGCAGCGCTTTTTTTGTAGGTTTGTCTGAAAAAAAAACAAACAAATAAATAAATAAAACGAAATATTTTATATTTTATATGCAAACTACATACCTGTATAGTTGGGAGCCGCCGTTGGATGGAGGTGTCATATTTGAATCCTTTTAGGTCCATTGCCAGTTTTGTTGTCAAATTTACTTTAGTTTTTGAGCGCAGATGATTGAGAGCCAAATCCATTGCCAGTTCTTTGATAAATGTCTTCCTTTTTTCTGCTGTTCTTGTAATCCAAGCTGGATGGCATATTTCAAACAGCCTGTATGCTGCCACCAAACTGTATTATTGTTTCTACCTTGGCTAGAATATTTATGTCCACGATTTGGCTCAACTGGTATAGGTTGTTCCTCTAATTCAGTGTCTTCCAAAAGTTCAGTGTTTTGTTCCAAGTACTCTCCAAAGCGTATGTTGGAAAGCGGCTCATTGTCACTTTCATCAAAGTCACTTTCATCACTTGGTATAATATTTTTTTCGCCATTTGATTCATTCGTTGATAATAATTGTAATTACGTCCACCAATTCCATTTTTGTCCTGGCCCAAATACTCTTCCAACTGCCTTTCTTCTTCCTCAGTCAAATTGTCCTTGTTGTATAAATATTGGTTTAGAATTTCCGCGTCTTGATTCATTTTGATTTTTTTCACTTCCACAAACTAAAAATTGTATCTTGCTGCTGCCACAATTGAAATCAAACTGACCAAAACCTTGAAATAAAACAGCACTTTACCCTTGTGAGTATCAAAAAAAAAAAGGTCCAGGTAGAAGAAGTAAACATGTGTCAAGCAAAAAAACCGGTCTTTAGGGTTTGAAAAACAAATTTTTCATAAAAACTACCTGAAAAAAAAGTATGTAGGCTCCATTAACTTATTTTTATATTGAAAGGCGTTTTGGCATTCAGCTGTCCATTCAAAATGGGCATTCTCTTTACATAATTTAGTTGTTTATAAATCGTCTATAATAGTTGCAGAATGCAACGAATCGTCTCACGCTGTCCGAATCATGTGAGATTCCTTTATCTGTGGACTTGTGACCGAGAAAAGTCACTTCATGCATAACAAATTAGAATTTTTGTGGATGTAATTTAAGGTTGAATTTCCTACATATGTCAAAGACACCTGAGCATATGTTTTTCGGAACAACCAATAACTATTAAATCATCCATATAAAGGAATGCTTGGGAAGGTTCAAGGCCAGGGAATGCAATAGTCATCATTCTCTGAAACGAATTTGGGCTCGTTTAAACCAAATGGTAATCGCGTGAAGCGATATGAGCCATTGATCGTTGAAAATGAGGTTATATCTCTTGAACTTTCTTCAAGTTTGATTTGAGAATATTTTGCTCTACATAGTTGATCTAATATATCATAAATTCTAGGTAGTGGAAATTTGATTGACGATAGTCAATTGTAAATCGCCATTGTTTGTTTTCTGAGCCTGGAAGGTCTTTCTTTGCGACAAGTAAGAGTGGGCTATTATACTCTAACGCAGATGGTTCGACAATGTTGTCGTTAATTAATTTTTCGACTTGTTTTTGTATTTCGTCTGTTTGACTATACGGGCTACGATAGTTATTAATATACACTGGTTTATTGTCTTTTAGTCTCAATTGTTGTTTATAAAAATTGTTTGTTGTGATTGATTCGGTTTCGAGACCGAAAACGTCACTATACTTGGCGCATAAATTTGTTAGTTGTGTCTTGAATTGAGGCGGAAAATTTTTAGCTATCTGAGATATGACAATTTTTTCTCTATTTTCTTGGGTTTTGTGACCTACATTGTAGTTCGAAATTGATTCACGTTTTAATTGATCAATTGTAACTAATTGGTCAGTACTAGTTGTATTTATCAAACGGACAAAAGCATTTTGAGAAGTTGCAACGGTGTTAGCAACATATATACCAGGTTGAACGTCCTGATTTGGAATGAATGCACTATCTTCTTTTGAAGTCAGTAGGAAGTCGGACGACTTGGGATCTTGCTGGTAGAAGTATTGAGTTTTTACCAGATTCATATGTTATTGGAACATGAATTGGGTATTTTAAATTGTTGGGTCTAATTATAAACCAATTTTCTGATGGTTTGAAGTCAAGTTGGCAATTGAATTTTTTAATTAAGTCAATGCCTATTATTCCACCACATGGTATAGCGAAATCTAAATCAACTATATAAAAGTTGTGTGGGATTATATATTTGCCTGTCTGTATCTCGATTGAAGCTAGTCCTTTTGATTTTAAAATCTCTTTACTAATGCCTTGAATATTTATTACGTTATTTGCTTGAATGCCGTGAAAGACATCAGTAGTTTCTTTAAGTATTGAAATGTCTGTACTAGTATCTATTAAAAATGTAAGTTTTTACTTGTTGACACATGGTCAAATGAGACTATATTGAGACTAAAATTAATTGTGTGTACAGTGTTGTTATACTCGATACCGAAGGTAAAGAGTATATTGGTTTTGTGCAATGTCCGTCATGGTGTCTGTCCGTCTGTCCGTCCGTATGGTTGCAAGTTTTTTTCACAACCTTCAAGCTAGAGACTTGAAACTTTTCAATTCTCTTTATCTATGGGATAGTAAATTAAAGTGTCAAGATTGGGGTTCTACGATAACTGGGGGGCTGGCAAATCGATAAATTCGATAACTCAAAACCGATAAATCCACATATTTCGCACATTCTTACAGCT
>JARNME010000404.1:60048316-60064029 GCA_030179655.1 Scaptomyza flava
GAACTACCAAATTTGGTAAGAAGATAGCTACTAGCAGGCCCTAAAAACCTGCATCAACAATTTTGGATCCACGCCCACCCATTCCGCCCCCATCACCAGCGCATTTTAAAGTCCAAAAAGCCTATATCTCCCACAGTTTTTGAGCTAGAGCCACCAAATTTGATACCAAGATAGACGATGATGACCCCCCAAAAACTGCATTAAAAGTTTGGATGCTACGCCCACAAATACCGCCCTAGCCACCCCCATCCGCCCCAACGCTTTAACAAAAACGGGAATGCGTGTATCTTCCAGAGTTGTGAAGCTAGAGCCACCCAATAGCAGGTAGCGACCTCCAAAAATCTGCATCAAAGTTTTGGAGCCATGGCCACCCATTCAGCCCCCATTTCCCACTTTTTACAAACTTTGAGCTAGAGTCACCAAATTTGGTATGAAGATAGCAATTGACATTCCACAAAGATCTGCAGCAAAAATTTGGATGCCACGCGCACCCATACCACCCCCAAACCCCCCTTTCCAAACTTTTAACAATTTTCGAGCTAGAGTCACCAAATTTGGTATGAAGATAGCTACTAGCAACCCCCAAAAAACTGCATCAAAAATTTTGGAGCCACGCCCCCCCATTCCGCCCCCAGACCCCCCGCATTTTAAAGTCAAAAAAGCCTATATCTCCCACAGTTTTTGAGCTAGAGCCACAAAATTTGAAGCCAATTTAGCTGATGATGACCCCCCCAAAAACTGCACCAAAAGTTTGGATGCCACGCCCACCAATACTGCCCTAGCCGCCCCCAGATGCCCCAACGCTTCGTAAAAAACGGGAATGCGTGTATCTTCCAGAGTAGTGGAGCTAGAGCCACCAAATTTGGTAGGAAGATAGCTGGCAACAATCCCAAAAGAATTGCATCAAAGTTTTGGAGCCACGCCCACCCATTCCGCCCCCAGCCGCCCCGCATTTTGAAATCAGAAAAGCCTATATCTCCCACAGTTTTTTAGCTAGAGTCACCAAATTTGGTGCCAAGATAGGTGATGATGACCCCCCAAAAACTGCATCAAAAGTTTGGATGCCACGCCTACCAATACCGCCCTAGCCACCCCCATCTGCCCCAACGCTTCGTCAAAAACGGGAATGCGTGTATCTTCCAGAGTAGTGGAGCTAGAGCCACCAAATTTGGTAGGAAGATAGCTGGCAACGACCCCCAACAATCTGCATCAAAGTTTTGGAGCCTAGCCCATCCATTCCGCCCCCCTTTCCCCACCTTATACAAACTTTGAGCTAGAGTCACCAAATTTGGTATGAAGGTAGCATTTGACATTCCACAAGGATCTGCAGCAAAAATTTTGAATGCCACGCCCAACCATACCGCCCCAAGCCCCATAGCCGCTTTTTCACCACCTTTTACATGCTTCGAACTAGAGTCACCAAATTTGGTATGAAGGTAGCATTTGACATTCCACAAGGATCTGCAGCAAAAATTTGGATGCCACGCCCAACCATACCGCCCCCAGCCCCATAGCCCCCCTTTCTCCACCTTATACAAACTTTGAGCTAGAGTCAACAAATTTGGTATGAAGGTAGCATTTGACATTCCACAAGGATCTGCAGAAAAAATTTGGATGCCACGCCCAACCATACCGCCCCCAGCCCCCCTTTCCCCACTTTATACAAACTTTGAGCTAGAGTCACCAAATTTGGTATGAAGGTAGCATTTGACATTCCACAAGGATCTGCAGCAAAAATTTGGATGCCACGCCCAACCATACCGCCCCCAGCCCCCCTTTCACCACTTTTACAAACTTTGAGCTAGAGTCACCAAATTTGTTATGAAGATAGCAATTGACATTCCACAAAGATCTGCATCAAAAATTTGGATGATATTCCACCCATACCGCCCCCAGCCCCCCTTTCCCCACTTTATATAAACTTCGAGCTAGAGTCACCAAATTTGGTATGAAGATAGCAATTGACATCCCACATGGATGGGCATCAAAATTTTTAATACTGGTATCGAGTATACCGCAGTCGGTTGCGTCCGACTGCAACGTTTCCACTTGTTTTATTTTGAAAATGCCTATTTCGTTTGTTTTTCTAACTGCTCTTTTCCAACTTAAGATCGTATATTTTTGTATTTTTTTTAATTTATTATTTTTTTGTATAGTAAGTAAATGAAGTAAATGAATATCGGTATCTAAGATGCACGATCCTAATACACGTCATGGGTGGCGAGAAGATCCTAATCCTAATACATGTCATGGGTGGCGAGAAGATCCTATCATATATTTTTTTTCCAATATTTTCGTATATATGTACATATGTCGTAAAGAATACTTTTAAACGAGAGTATGCATCAAGAATTGGTATGCATCAGAAGTGGGATCGCCACAGCTACAGCAATCTGGAAACCTCTTGTAAATGTTAGAACAGCAAAATAAAAAGTTTTTGGAACTGCGGAAGGCAATGCAGACGCCAGCAGCGTGGTGAAGGCCCTGGTCCCGACCATGGTCCGGAACCAAAGAGACAGAAGATGCAATCTCCAATCAAGTGTCATCATTGTAATGGGATGGGACACAAAATGCGTGATTGTCGCAAAATGATTGCAGAAGAAAAGAGTGGATTAAAAGCAAAGCAGACATACGGCAGGACAGCGCCTGGGCGAGACCGATCAGGCGTGACGTGTGACAGGTGCGGCAGTGTAGGGCACTTTGCTACAACTTGTACCAAGGGTGCAGCTCCAGCAAATGGCAATAACGAGAAGCGAGTCGACGTGTGCACAGTATCGAAGCCACAGGGAGCTATGTTTCAAATGGTGAGCCGTTCCAAATTTTCTTCTACTCCGGCGCGGAGTGCTCAATAATTAAGGAGAAATTGAGTAACAAGATTGCCGGCAAACGATATCATAATATTGTCATATTAAGAGGCATAGGAGAAAATGTTGTCAAAAGCCCATTGCAAATTTTGGCCAAAGTAAAAATATCTGAATTTCATTTGGAAATCCTTTTTCACGTTGTAAATGATGTCTTAAACACGATATAATGATTGGCCGTGAAGTACTGCAACTTGGTTTTGGCATAACTATCGATTCTGAAAAGCTAAATTTGTTTAAAACTAAATTAGTTAATGTTATTCATAATGAGACCACAAATTATGTTCAAATCAATTAATGGTACAGTAGAATTAAGTGAGCACAATAAGCAATCATAAGAACACTAGAACAGTACTCTGATGACTTTATAAATGAAATACCGAAAAGGCGTGTCACCTCTAATACGCTAGAAATACGATTGTTAGATAACAATAAGACTGTCCAACGACGCCCTTACAGACTCAGTGAGGATGAAAAGCATGTCGTAAGAGTAAAGATACAGCAGGTGCTAGATGCTAAAGTAATACGTCCAATTAGCTCGCCATTTGCCAGTCCTATGCTCTTAGTAAAAAAGATAGACGGTAGCGATAGGCTATGCATTGACTATAGGGAACTAAATGCTAAAGGCCTATTTACTCTTGACTTAACTTAACGTAACTTAACTTAAGGAATGTATGCGTTTACTCTCAACTTAACTTAACGTAAGAAATCAGTGTGTCAGTGCTGTTTTATGTATTAATTATGTAAGCAGTGCTGTTAAACAAAAAACAATATATTGACCGCTCGTTGGCGCATTTTGAATATAAAGTTGCTACCAAGTTCTTTGGCAGTTGCAGTTCATACTGCTATTTTTTATACCCCTAACCCATAAAATGGGTAAATAAGAGTATAATGGTTTTGTGCAAAAGTATGTAACAGGCAGAAGGAAGCATCTCCGACCCCATAAAGTATATATATTCTTGATCAGCATCAACAGCCGAGACGATATAGCCATGTCCGTCTGTCCGTCTGTCTGTCTGTCTGTCCGTCTGTCTGTCTGTCTGTCTGTATGAAAGCGTGTATCTCAGAGACTACAAGAGCTAGAGACTTCTGATTTTGTATTTAAGTTCTCCTATACCATGAGAAGAACAAGTTTGCTTCAAATTATCGATAACTATTATGGTTTCCGATATACACATGATATCGATAACACAAAAATATCGAATTTGGAAAATCTAAAAATGATAGTTGAAGTAATGGGTAACGATAGAAATTTTCTGAAAATTTCGTCCAAATCGGTTAAGAAACACCGGAGATATCGAATTTAATCGATTGAAGCTAAGTCAGTATACTAAAGTCTTACATAAATTTAATTTATTTATTGCAACTGGGTTCAGGGTATCTTCTAGTCGGGCTCTCCCGACTAGAGCCTTCTTACTTGTTTTTTTAATTTTTTTTTTTTTGGTTAAACATTCTTTATTCAGAATCTGTCATGTTTTGACAATGGCTAAATTTTGTGGAGTCATTGACGGTTACGTATACTTAACACTGACGTTAACTATATTTATGACGTGTCAAATCGGAAAGGCAGGTCAAGCGGATGGAATCTTGAGAGCCGTCGGGGCTGATAGCTGTTGTCCAGCAGCTGTTGCGCCAATACATTGCTTTGGTTCTCAAGTTTTATCATGTATTAAATTTTTTCTTTCATGACAATGTTTTTCGAACTGCTCTTGACAGATCCCAAAAAATTCGTCTGACGGGTTGACCAAATGTAAAGTTGAATCCTCATGACCTCCATAGTTTTTAAACCGAATGAACTGTTCAGACATTGCAGCTTCCTTAAAAGTACGTCGCATATCTCGCATGTTATTTTTTAGATAGCTTTGCTCGAAGTCCATATCCAATAAAATATCGCATTGAAGCTTCTTCTGAAACAGAGTTAGGACTCAATTCATCCTCGTCTTCGTTTATCTCTTACAGTATGCTTTGATCGTTTTCATTCAGATCCGCTTCTTGTTCGACCTCTTCCATGATGTTCAGGATTGCGCTCTTATGATGTTCAAGTTGTACATCTCCATCCTCTTCACAGTTGCTTTTACATAAGTAAGAGCTCGAAAATAATTTCATTGATACTATTCGGGCTGTTATAGTGCGCGTTTCACGAACGGAAGGGTTTGTATTATTTCCAAGTTTTGCGCGCAAAACTGAAAAGAAGTTTTCTAAACTGTCCGAATTGAAACGGCCTAACATAACAAATCTGTAAGCATATGAATTTCAAAGTTATAAACAATGTCAATGTCAATGTCATTCATCGATTCCAGCGTGTTTATCAAGGTACCAAGACTTTTGGATCGAACCTGTGTTGCCCATTGCAGCGAACTAAAATAGTCAATGAATCTATTCAGCTTTTCAAGTTGTCCGTTGTGTAACTGCACGCTTCATTGCATTCGGATCAAATAAAGATTTTCCATCGCAGAAGTCAAAGCAGTCATTGAAATGATTGACGAATTTGATGGTTGTTGAAGCCCTTGCTATATTGGATGGGTTTCTATATATAAAATAATGTTAATTCTTTTTTTTATCGACTTTGCAGTGTTACCTAAACAGCTTTTGCTCTTGACTTTTAAGCCCGCAGCAACGGTTTTGCTCAATGTCTGAATGGCTAAATTAACCCGAATTTTTTGGAAATTACTTGGGCTTATGTGTTCTTCTTTGAGCTTGTGCGCTAGGCGTACTGTGCTCGATTGAGAGTCAATTGCATAAAAATTCCCCTTAGCTACTATATTTGGAATTGCATTTTTATTCAGCCGACCTTTTCCATTCATCGCTGCATCAAAATGTTTTTCGCAAATAAACAACTCCTTTCGCAAGTCAGTTATCATTCCACAATGATTCAGCCACTCTTGTCTTTTAGTTACCTCACTAGGAAATCTAAATAGTGTGTTTGGATGCGCAGATTTGCATTGTGGAATATTACAGACGCGTAAATTTAATTTCTTGAAAGGGCCGATAGCATTGGGTAAACAATGTGGTCGTAATTTTGAACAGCTGGATTAATTCATAAGAAACATTTATACAACGCAGGTAAGTCATGTGCTACTATTCGTAAACAATATAGTACTTACCAAGATTAATGGTAGGATGTGCACCCAATCTCAACTTTCCATTACCAATGCATTCCGCGCTAAAGTGTCGCGAGCAAATTCTCGTAGTGTTCTTTAGAGCCGATGGACCGAGTTGCAAATTTTGGCACCAAACATCCATATCGCTTCTAGGAAAACTAAACAAATGAATGATTTCCATGTTTTTCCCAGCACATCCACTGATCACGCACTTAAATTTACTCTTTTTAAATTCAATTTTTGTAATTATTAAACACAGGGAGAACAGAAATAAATTTCAATATCACGTAAATGTAAATTTTTTGGCATGTTCGATGCAAATGTTTGCAGTTAACTAAATCAGCGCCTGTCGAAATATCATTGAAGAAGACTCATAATTAACCTTTTTACGAAATGCCTGTGTTGAACTTTTATTGACAAACTTTCCCATATTAGGATTCAAGTGCCAAAACTCCACCCAGTAGGCAAATATACCCAGGTATGCAGGTAGGTTAGCAAGTGCAAGCGTTGATGCAAGTGTTTTTTGAATAAACTTTTTTCTTGTCTCGCGTCTGGGTTTCTCAAAGTAAGTACCTATGTTAGAAACTAAGTGTGAATGAATATTGCAACGGCTTAGGATATTTTAGGGCAGCCCTATAACTGCCTACCAACTTTAAGTCTTTTTAAAGCTACAGAAAACAAAAGATTCTTTACGAGCATAAATAATAAGTACTTATATATTTTGTTTTTATAATTTATTTATTTTAGAGTAGGATAAAGTTTATTTTTGAATAAAATAAAAAAATTTAAATGCATTTTTTATGCATTTCTCTAACTAAATTATATATATATTTATGTATTTAAGTAAGACGGGTCAATAAGCTCTATACAATTGCCAAACTCACATTTAAAAGTGCTGTATATGCATAGATGTAGACAAACAGTCAAATTTTGAGTTAAGCAATTGCTGGTCATTCATACTCTTTCCTTTTTTTTAATTCTATGACACTAGACACAAATTATGCCATCGCAATTTATGCAGCGATGCACACAAATTTCGAAAGAGAATTCAGTAGTGAACTTGTCGATGTCAGTTGCCGACACAAAAAAAACCCAAAATATGAAAAATATCAAAATTCTAGACAAGCGGCCCAGCAAAAAGGGAAACACACGCACACATACAATGCCAAATTTTTACCGTTCTTGGTTGCTGCTGGCCTGCCGCTTGTCGTACACTTGACGGGCCGCTGCAACTGCAACAAAAACGCTATCGCGCTCCTTCACACTGACTGCACAGATGGTTTCTGAGAGCGGAACCCTGGGACGAAAAAACTGCAAACCCTTTTCTTAACAATTGCAACATCTTGATATTGTGCGGTCTTTGCTTTCAGGACTGTATTTTGTAAATCTTTCAGTTCGGATGTGGTTATTCTTGATAGGGCATCTGCCACGAAATTATCTTTACCCTTTAGATACTCGACTGTAGAATCGTATTCTTCTAATTCGAGCCGCATGCGTGTAAGTTTAGAACTTGGATTGACCATAAAAATTATATAAGTTAATGGTCTGTGGTCAGTTTTCACTGTGAAGTGTTTTCTTTAACCTTCAAACCGTAAACAGGTTTTACAACACATAACCGTAAATATGGGCACTGAGTGCCCACAATGCTTTTCTTATGGGAAAACGTCTGTTTGCATGCATTTTTTCAATAAAAACACTATTATTTCGTTGGTTTGAGATAAAATGTTATTATTTTTTATTTATTGTTAAAACTAAGCCTAATGAACAAAAAAATCATGCATAATACATATGTTATAAAATATTTATTTGAAATAAAACTTAAAAATTATAAATTTATTGGCGAATTTCTACGGCGTTTTCTGCTATTTGCTGCTGTCGATGTTGTTGGCTGATTGTTATCACTGTCGCTGTCTGAATCCGACTCATAATTGAATTTGCGAATATAGCAGGGTAGACAACTCCTAATGTAGTGTTTGGTACACATTGGCACAGAACAAAGGTCACACTGGGCAGTTGTTTTATTGTCCTTTTTTTCTTTTTGGCATGAAACGCAGCGCTTTTTTTGTAGGTTTGTCTGAAAAAAAAAAAACAAACAAATAAATAAATAAAACGAAATATTTTATATTTTATATGCAAACTACATACCTGTATAGTTGGGAGCCGCCGTTGGATAGAGGTGTCATATTTGAATCCTTTTAGGTCCATTGCCAGTTTTGTTGTCAAATTTACTTTAGTTTTTGAGCGCAGATGATTGAGAGCCAAATCCATTGCCAGTTCTTTGATAAATGTCTTCCTTTTTTCTGCTGTTCTTGTAATCCAAGCTGGATGGCATATTTCAAACAGCCTGTATGCTGCCACCAAACTGTATTATTGTTTCTACCTTGGCTAGAATATTTATGTCCACGATTTGGCTCAACTGGTATAGGTTGTTCCTCTAATTCAGTGTCTTCCAAAAGTTCAGTGTTTTGTTCCAAGTACTCTCCAAAGCGTATGTTGGAAAGCGGCTCATTGTCACTTTCATCAAAGTCACTTTCATCACTTGGTATAATATTTTTTTCGCCATTTGATTCATTCGTTGATAATAATTGTAATTACGTCCACCAATTCCATTTTTGTCCTGGCCCAAATACTCTTCCAACTGCCTTTCTTCTTCCTCAGTCAAATTGTCCTTGTTGTATAAATATTGGTTTAGAATTTCCGCGTCTTGATTCATTTTGATTTTTTTCACTTCCACAAACTAAAAATTGTATCTTGCTGCTGCCACAATTGAAATCAAACTGACCAAAACCTTGAAATAAAACAGCATTTTACCCTTGTGAGTATAAAAAAAAGGCCCAGGTAGAAGAAGTAAACATGTGTCAAGCCAAAAAACCGGTCTAGGTAGAAGAAGTAACATGTGTCAAGCAAAAAAACCCTATACAAGCATCATTTAGGGTTTGAAAAACAAATTTTTCATAAAAACTACCTGAAAAAAAAGTATGTAGGCTCCATTAACTTATTTTTATATTGAAATGCGTTTTGGCATTCAGCTGTCCATTCAAAATGGGCATTCTCTTTACATAATTTAGTTGTTTATAAATCGTCTATAATAGTTGCAGAATGCAACGAATCGTCTCACGCTGTCCGAATCATGTGAGATTCCTTTATCTGTGGACTTGTGACCGAGAAAAGTCACTTCATGCATAACAAATTAGAATTTTTGTGGATGTAATTTAAGGTTGAATTTCCTACATATGTCAAAGACACCTGAGCATATGTTTTTCGGAACAACCAATAACTATTAAATCATCCATATAAAGGAATGCTTGGGAAGGTTCAAGGCCAGGGAATGCAATAGTCATCATTCTCTGAAACGAATTTGGGCTCGTTTAAACCAAATGGTAATCGCGTGAAGCGATATGAGCCATTGATCGTTGAAAATGAGGTTATATCTCTTGAACTTTCTTCAAGTTTGATTTGAGAATATTTTGCTCTACATAGTTGATCTAATATATCATAAATTCTAGGTAGTGGAAATTTGATTGACGATAGTCAATTGTAAATCGCCATTGTTTGTTTTCTGAGCCTGGAAGGTCTTTCTTTGCGACAAGTAAGAGTGGGCTATTATACTCTAACGCAGATGGTTCGACAATGTTGTCGTTAATTAATTTTTCGACTTGTTTTTGTATTTCGTCTGTTTGACTATACGGGCTACGATAGTTATTAATATACACTGGTTTATTGTCTTTTAGTCTCAATTGTTGTTTATAAAAATTGTTTGTTGTGATTGATTCGGTTTCGAGACCGAAAACGTCACTATACTTGGCGCATAAATTTGTTAGTTGTGTCTTGAATTGAGGCGGAAAATTTTTAGCTATCTGAGATATGACAATTTTTTCTCTATTTTCTTGGGTTTTGTGACCTACATTGTAGTTCGAAATTGATTCACGTTTTAATTGATCAATTGTAACTAATTGGTCAGTACTAGTTGTATTTATCAAACGGACAAAAGCATTTTGAGAAGTTGCAACGGTGTTAGCAACATATATACCAGGTTGAACGTCCTGATTTGGAATGAATGCACTATCTTCTTTTGAAGTCAGTAGGAAGTCGGACGACTTGGGATCTTGCTGGTAGAAGTATTGAGTTTTTACCAGATTCATATGTTATTGGAACATGAATTGGGTATTTTAAATTGTTGGGTCTAATTATAAACCAATTTTCTGATGGTTTGAAGTCAAGTTGGCAATTGAATTTTTTAATTAAGTCAATGCCTATTATTCCACCACATGGTATAGCGAAATCTAAATCAACTATATAAAAGTTGTGTGGGATTATATATTTGCCTGTCTGTATCTCGATTGAAGCTAGTCCTTTTGATTTTAAAATCTCTTTACTAATGCCTTGAATATTTATTACGTTATTTGCTTGAATGCCGTGAAAGACATCAGTAGTTTCTTTAAGTATTGAAATGTCTGTACTAGTATCTATTAAAAATGTAAGTTTTTACTTGTTGACACATGGTCAAATGAGACTATATTGAGACTAAAATTAATTGTGTGTACAGTGTTGTTATACTCGATACCGAAGGTAAAGAGTATATTGGTTTTGTGCAATGTCCGTCATGGTGTCTGTCCGTCTGTCCGTCCGTATGGTTGCAAGTTTTTTTCACAACCTTCAAGCTAGAGACTTGAAACTTTTCAATTCTCTTAAACTATGGGATAGTAAATCAAAGTGTCAAGATGGGGGTTCTACGATAACTGGGGGGCTGGCAAATCGATAAATTCGATAACTCAAAACCGATAAATCCACATATTTCGCACATTCTTACAGCTAGAACTACCAACTTTGGTATGAAGATAGCTACTAGCAACCCCCAAAAAACTGCATCAACAATTTTGGAGCCACGCCCACCCATTCTACCCCCAGCCCCACCGCATTTTAAAGTCAAAAACGTCTATATCTCCCACAGTTTTTGAGCTATAGCCACCAAATTTGGTGCCAAGATAGGTGATGATGACCCCCCATAAACTGCATCAAAAGTTTGGATGCCACATCCACCCATACTGACCCCAGCCCCCCTCTTAACAGCTTTAACAAACTTTAAGCTAGATTTACCAAATTTGGTATGAAGATAGCTGGTTGGATCCCCATCTGCATCAGAAAATCTTTAAGGCAGCGTACACCCCTGCACCATCCGTACCCCTTTGCAATCAGGCCTGTTTTTACCGGTTTAAATTCTGGTATCGAGTGTAACGCAGTCCGTTGCGTCCGACTGCAACGTTTCCACGTTTTTTTATTGGTTTGTATCTAAAGGTTTTTCCCGAAATTTCTTGGGCTACCCGGACGTTTGTTTGTATTGTGGCCTCTGTTTGAGTTGCCACGGCCTCTAAAGTTTCCTCTATTTTGGCCTCGCCCCCTGTAATAATTTCGTTTACCGTTTTGATGGTAATTACCTCTGCCCCGATAGTGACCTCGGTTACCTTTATTATATCCAGGGTTTGATTGTTGCTGATAGTACAGAACAGTGTTGTTCTATCCTTTAGTCTCAGTGCAACTGTTTAGAAACTTGGAGATGGCATCGTTCATGTTATTGAACGTGCCTGCCTGCTTGATAAGTTTTACCTTATCTATTGTGCAGTTCTTTGCCATTGCCTTCACAGCTTGTGTAGTGCTGTATTTGTTAGCTAATGCCATTGACAAACCGTCGTTAATGTAAGATCTTTCAAGCGCTTTAGTCAATCTTTCCACCTCTTGGGTGTATTGACCGGCTGTTTTACCCTTCTGCTGAAGGTTAAGGAGTTTAGCAGATATGACTTCTACCGATTCTCCCTTAACTGAGCTTGACAACTTTGAGATGATAGCATTGATACTCTGCTCGTCACTTATTAAGTTTCTAGCATAGCCTTTCAGTTTTGTTTTTATTAGGTTCACCGCATTAGTTTCATGGGCGCCTTTTAAAGATTCAACTAGGACTAATGCATCAAGGAAACTTCTTAAGTTTTGTGCTTGTCCATCGAATTCTGGCAATAAAGAAAAGGCTAGCCTCAAAAATTCAACTAAATTTTGTGCCATGATGAGTTTGTTTAAATCTGTGTCTTTGCCTTCTGTTTGCTCCATTAGCTGAGATTTGTCAAAAATGGCTATTTTATTTACCTAGTATTGGGTTGAATGTTATTGAAGAAATAAATTCAACATATGGTAGGGATTTCAGCATTTGGAGTTTTTGTTTTTTAGTACAATTTTTTAGTGGTAAAATACACTATTGTACGTTGCTATGAATAAGTGTTCCAATTCGTAAACACTTATTGGGTGTTCGGAACAGAATTCTACTAGCAAATAATGGGCCATTTTTTTTTATTTAAGTAAGGTTTTTGTATTCATATTATTGTTATTTTATACATTTTTTTTTTAAATATTTATATTTGAGCTAACTCGTTGGCCCTATATTGAGCTAAGTCATTGGTATTGATATTTATTTTTCACGCAAATTTTGGAGCAATTTATAAAGTTTGGCTACTGAGTTTATTATCATTATTGCGGCTATTATTCAAACTAAAACAACTAGAAACGTTAAGTTCGGAAGCAACCGACTGCGGCATACTCGATACCAGTATTAAAACAGGTAAAAAGAGGCCTGATTGGAAAGGGGTACGGATGGGGCAGGGGTGTACGCTGCCTTAAAGATTCTCCGATGCTAATGGGGATGCCACCAGCTGTCTTCCTTCCAAATTTAGTGACTCTAGCTCAAAGTTTGAAAGAGCTGTGGAAAGGGGGACTGGGGGTGGTATGGGTGGGTGTGGCATCTAAATTTTTACTGCAGATCTTTGTGGAATGTCAATTGCTATCTTCATACCAAATTTGGTGACTCTAGCTCGAAAATTGTTAAAAGTGGGGAAAGGGGGGTTTGGGGGTGGTATGGGTGGGCGTGGCATCCAAATTTTTGATGCAGATCTTTGTGGAATGTCAATTGCTATCTTCATACCAAATTTGGTGACTCTAGCTCAAAGTTTGTAAAAAGTGGGAAATGGGGGCTGAATGGGTGGCCATGGCTCCAAAACTTTGATGCAGATTTTTGGAGGTCGCTACCTGCTATTGGGTGGCTCTAGCTTCACAACTCTGGAAGATACACGCATTCCCGTTTTTGTTAAAGCGTTGGGGCGGATGGGGGTGGCTAGGGCGGTATTTGTGGGCGTAGCATCCAAACTTTTAATGCAGTTTTTGGGGGGTCATCATTGTCTATCTTGGTATCAAATTTGGTGGCTCTAGCTCAAAAACTGTGGGAGATATAGGCTTTTTGGACTTTAAAATGCGGGGGTGATGGGGGTGGAATGGGTGGGCGTGGCTCCAAAAGTTTTGATGCAGGTTTTTAGGGGCTGCTAGTAGCTATCTTCTTACCAAAATTTGGTAGTTCTAGCTGTAAGAATGTGCGAAATATGTGGATTTATCGGTTTTGAGTTATCGAATTTATCGATTTGCCAGCCCCCCATTTATCGTAGAACCCCCATCTTGACACTTTAATTTACTTTCCCATAGATAAAGAGAATTGGAAAGTTTCACGTCCTTAGCTTGAAGGGTGTGGAAAAAAGTTGCGAACATACATACGGACCGACGGACGGACGGACAGACGGACGGACACCATGACGGACATTGCACAAACCCAATATACTCTTTACCTTCGGTATCGAGTATAATAAGCATGCATTGCATATCTGGTGGATCAACGTCAACTTTATTAATAACGTCAAAATTTCACATCAACAATGCCCATGATGTTTCCTGGTGGAACTGTTTTTATTTTGAAAATGCCTATTTTGTTTGTTTTTCTAACTGCTCTTTTCCAACTTAAGATCGTATATTTTTGTCTTTTTTTTTAAATCTATTATTTTTTTGTATAGTAAATAAATTTTAAAAACTTTGTATTTATATTGAGTTTCTTTATTTTTTATTATTATTATTTTTTTTTTTGACTTAATTTTTCTGAATATCGGTATCTAAGATGCACGATCCTAATACACGTCATGGGTGGCGTAAAGATCCTATCATATATTTTTTTTCCAATATTTTCGTATATATGTACATATGTCGTTAAGAATACTGTTAAACGAGAGTATGCATCAAGAATTGGTATGCATCAGAAGTGGGATCGCCACAGCTACAGCAATCTGGAAACCTCTTGTAAATGTTAGAACAGCAAAATAAAAAGTTTTTGGAACTGCGGAAGGCAATGCAGACGCCAGCAGCAACAACAACTGCGCAAGACTTTTGTGACGCTGCCTACATTCAACCCCGATCTCACTGACGCCGACGCCGCAGCTTGGTGCAAAACCGCGAGCATTATTCTGGCGGAGAATCCTTTGAAGGACGCTTAGCAAATCGTTATTTGGAAGCGCATCACAATGGCTGTCACAAATCAGTTTCGTTGGAATGACGTGGCCTCAGTTTCAAGAACTGTTCGTGCAACGATACGACGGCATAGAGACGAGTGCAAACGAGTGCTTGTCGGTATATTGTAGCCGCATAGTGACGTCATTGATGACGAAATAGTGCACTATGACTACTGAGGAGATGGCAGTATCGCTGGTGATGGCACATGCATCGCAAATCGACACCAGGCTTCAAAACCTTCTCTCTACGAAATCAATAAAGACGCACAGTGAATTGCAGCAACAATTAAAAGCATTCACACTTGGAAAGCGTGGTGAAGGCCCTGGTCCCGACCATGGTCCGGAACCAAAGAGACAGAAGATGCAATCTCCAATCAAGTGTCATCATTGTAATGGGATGGGACACAAAATGCGTGATTGTCGCAAAATGATTGCAGAAGAAAAGAGTGGATTAAAAGCAAAGCAGACATACGGCAGGACAGCGCCTGGGCGAGACCGATCAGGCGTGACGTGTTACAGGTGCGGCAGTGTAGGGCACTTTGCTACAACTTGTACCAAGGGTGCAGCTCCAGCAAATGGCAATAACGAGAAGCGAGTCGACGTGTGCACAGTATCGAAGCCACAGGGAGCTATGTTTCAAATGGTGAGCCGTTCCAAATTTTCTTCTACTCCGGCGCGGAGTGCTCAATAATTAAGGAGAAATTAAGTAACAAGATTGCCGGCAAACGATATCATAATATTGTCATATTAAGAGGCATAGGAGAAAATGTTGTCAAAAGCCCATTGCAAATTTTGGCCAAAGTAAAAATATCTGAATTTCATTTGGAAATCCTTTTTCACGTTGTAAATGATGTCTTAAACACGATATAATGATTGGCCGTGAAGTACTGCAACTTGGTTTTGGCATAACTATCGATTCTGAAAAGCTAAATTTGTTTAAAACTAAATTAGTTAATGTTATTCATAATGAGACCACAGCTGAAATTATGTTCAAATCAATTTATGGTACTGTAGAATTAAGTGAGCACAATAAGCAATCATAAGAACACTAGAACAGTACTCTGATGACTTTATAAATGAAATACCGAAAAGGCGTGTCACCTCTAATACGCTAGAAATACGATTGTTAGATAACAATAAGACTGTCCAACGACGCCCTTACAGACTCAGTGAGGATGAAAAGCATGTCGTAAGAGTAAAGATACAGCAGATGCTAGATGCTAAAGTAATACGTCCAAGTAGCTCGCCATTTGCCAGTCCTATGCTCTTAGTAAAAAAGATAGACGGTAGCGATAGGCTATGCATTGACTATAGGGAACTAAATGCTAAAGGCCTATTTACTCTTGACTTAACTTAACGTAACTTAACTTAAGGAATGTATGCGT
>JARNME010000404.1:60131476-60179039 GCA_030179655.1 Scaptomyza flava
ATGATAGAACTTTTCTGAAAATTGCGTCCAAATCGGTTGAGAACACCGGTGATATTGAACTTAATCGATGGAAGCTAAGCCAGTATACCAAATCTTACATAAATTTAATTTATTTATTGCAACTGGGTTCAGGGTATCTACTAGTCGGGCTCTCCCGACTAGAGCCTTCTTACTTGTTTTATTTGTGTTCGAGCTCATATTTGCTTCCAATTAATATAAACGTATAATACACATGCAGCAGTCAGCTGTCTTTTAACAGACCATGTCATATCAAGAAGCAACTATGCAATTGGATATATAGTGGAATCACCTACATCTTCCACTCGCTGTTAATGAAAGATGCAGCCTAATGGAATCAGGGTATTAGTTACAAGATTTTTACCCCCCGAGCCTATAGATGTTTACACATAAAACAATAAAAAACAAGTAAGAAGGCTCTAGTCGGGAGAGCCCGACAAGAAGATACCATGAACCCAGTTGCAATAAATTTTATGTAAGACTTTGGAATACTGACTTAACTTCAATCTATTAAATTCGATATCTCCGGTGTTTCTTGACCAATTTTTTTGGAATTACCATTACTGGTGAACTGTAAGGTGATTGAGGTTTGTCTATTTCCTCATGTTGTATTTGTGAATACTTATATGGTCTTTTATAAATTGAATCTTCATGTTTTGTTACTATCGAGTGTTTAACAGTACTGGTGAAAGTCAAATTGTCGCCTTTGAAATACACATTTTTTTCTTCATCGTTTAAGTGATCTAGTCAAAATTCATTTGATT
The DNA here is from genome assembly GCA_030179655.1 of Scaptomyza flava. Classification (NCBI taxonomy): domain Eukaryota; kingdom Metazoa; phylum Arthropoda; class Insecta; order Diptera; family Drosophilidae; genus Scaptomyza; species Scaptomyza flava. The sequence goes on from JARNME010000404.1 coordinate 60,132,259, forward strand.
CTTTTAATTCTTCGTTTATTACGAAATTGAATTCTAAGTCTTCAACTGAAGGTGGATCTAGGCACTCTGGTGCTGGTTCTTCCTCTACGTTTATATTTGGATCATATTTAAATAGGAATCTGTATTCTCCTAATGTTACTGCTCCCTCTTCATAATCAATTTTTTCTTTGCAAGCTTCTAAATAATTTCTTCCGAGTAATAAATCATATCGATTTGAAAACTTATGTAAATAAAATTTCTGTTTGAATGGACAAATTTTACACGAACCTATTGTAATGCAATCTGTTAGTTTTATATTACCATTGATTGTGTGAACATTAAGTTCTTCGTTTTTAATTGGAAAGTTTAAATAATTTTTATTCATTATATAATAGTAGACCCTGTGTCTATTACACACTTTAATGGATTGTCATTCATAATCACAATTATGAATGGATTATTATTATTTATTCGTCCGAGGCAACTGCTTGAAAATTTTCGGTAGTGTCCATTTTTGACACACCGCTGTTACTTTCTCTTTGTATTTTCTGGGGTTGGTTTTGATAATTAAATGATTGTGCATTTGAAGTTCCATTGTTTGGATAATTCATTGGATTTTGTTGTCTACCCTGATGTAGTTTTTGTTGAAATTCATTAAATGTTTGTTTGTTATTTTGTGGACTGCCTGCACGTGAGTTATTGTAATTATTGTTTGGATAGTTGTTATTAATTTGGTTAGTGGGATAAATAGGTATACTTTGGTTAAAATTTGCTTGATATTTTTGACCTGAATTAGTTTTATTTGCATTTTGATATTTATTATTTTTGTTGTATCAATCACACTATTTTCGTATAATCCCTCCCGTTGTGCTGCTACATTAAGTAAGTGGCTGGTTGTTATATCATATCTGGCTAGTATCATAAAAATTCTATCGGGAATTTTTCTTTTAATTACATCTTTTATAGTGTTATCCATTGCGTTTACATACACTTGAATATTTGCTTGGTTGTTTTCTAAAGTTAACTTATTTGTTATAACATATGATTTTCGTTCTAACTCTTCTATGAACTTACGTAGATTTCCGTTGAAGTGTGTGTTGTATAGCTGTCTCAGTAGTTCCTCGATCGGTGTTTGTGTTTTATATTCCTCCGTTAATGCCCTCTTTAGTTCTGTGTAGTTATTGGCGAATGATAATTGGGAAATTCGTTGTGCCTCCCCGACGACTTGTACTTCTATGGCTCCATAAATAATGCTTTGTTGACGTGGATTTGTAGTTTGATAAAGGTGTATTATATATTCAATCCTCCTGATGAATGCGCTTAATTCGTCATGATTTCCATTAAACTGTGGCACTTGCCTTATTTGCGACAAGGCCTGATTAACCTCTGCGTCACTTAATACGGCTGTCATTTTCAATTTTTGTTTGATTGTTTTTAAAGTCTTCAAATACTTTACTATTTTTGCGTGTATTGGTTTTTATTATTTAATCACTATTAACTGTGTTAAGTTCACAATGTTCTTTGGCGGATCAGTGTGTTTTTCAAGTATTGATTTTTAATAATTTGAACACTATTTAGTGTGTTAAGTCACGTCTGTTCTTTAGCGGATAAGTGTGTTGTTAAGTATTGCACTTTTTTTTCACTTATCCTACCGGCTGCGCCAATAATAAGTTTGCGTATTATATGTGACAAAAAAATAAAAACACTGTTTTATTTTATATTATCACTAATAAGCACTTTATTAATTTATTGAATTATTGACAGTTATGTTTTACAAGAATACGAATGCGAGACGTCTTACTCGTTTTAAACTTAAAATCAAACTCAAATTTCTTGCTTTGAGTTTATATACCATAAGTGGCTATCTTTTGTTTTGGCTTCTTTCTATGCTGAAGCCGAAAAATGTTTATATTGACAATTTCGCGCTTGTGGCGTGATTGGGATTATTTTTTTACAATCTGTGAATACAGATATAGTTTGGTGTGGATTTAGATATTGTTTACAATAAGTTTGAGATATGCATAAGTGGTTTGGTGTGTATACAGATATTGTTTACAATAAGTTTGAGATATGCATAAGTGGTTTGGTGTGGATATGGACATCTTACTCCCCCAACCTTAAAAAATTTGCCTGTCCTCAGGCGGTTATTATGTTTGGATACAGTGATGGTTGCTCGAATTTTGTTTCTATTTGTTCCTTAATTATTTCTTGCTCTTTTGGCTTTTGATATTTTACAATGAATGTTTTGGGTAAGTTTTTATACTTATATGTTAAATACAATAATATGCTTAAAATAGTAATTGTTAAACATGTTAATGTTATTATTTGAAATATATTATTATATTTCGTATGTTCATTGATTAATTCTTTTGTTTTAATATATGATAAAGGTTCAATTTTTGTTACGTTATTGCTTACATAAATATTTTGTGTAAAATCTAATCTTGAATTTTTTATAGAAATTTCGTTAATTTGTGTTTCGCAATTATAAATTTTTATAATATTATTTCCTTTAATTTTGACTTTATTATTCATACAGTTTTGATTAATAATAGATTCGGGAAAATTCCATGTTAAAATTATAATTGGTTCGATATAATTTGTTTGAAAATTTTTATTTGTTTTAGTGTATTTACACTCTGTTGATGTTTTAATGTTAAGTATTTTATCTGGTGTTATGTGTAATAATACATCATGCTTTAGTAATTTGGGATTAAATATTCCTAATCTTGTTAGTTGCATTCCCATCCCTATGTCATCTATATATTCGGTGAAATGTTCTAAATTGAAAATTAGCATGTCTAACTTCTTGTATCTTTCTTCATTTGTTTTATATGTTTTCATTGCTTCGATTAATTTGTTTATTGTGTTTATTACATGATTTAATTAATTTACTTGAACGCTGTTTTTGTCTAAGTTTTGTATTGTTTGTTCTAACTCATCTTTAGCTTCTGAATCTAATGTTCCAAATAAGTATTTGTAAGTTTTTCCTACTACATTTATTAATCCTCTCTTTTGACGTTTTAGTATTGTTATTCCATTGATTTCTCTATTTAATTTTTCGATAAGATAAATAATTTTGGTTGCATTTTTAAATTCCTTGGCTTGTATTAATAAATTATTATAAACACTTTCTATTTTTGTTAAATTTACAATTAAATAATGATATTCATGATTGGTGGGTATTACCATTACTCCTGTTTTAAATATTAAGTACCCGTTATTTGCTTTTATTGTTTTTGTTTCTTCGTAATGTTTTTCATCTATTTGCCTTAATGTACCGGTCTTTCTGAATGGGTTAGTTATTTTGGCCTTTACCAATGGTGATGCTCTATATCTTGTATCTATTTCATATATTCAGAGTAATATTACCCCTAGTGTCAACATCGATACTCGAGCTATTTAATATGGTGCCAATTCAAGTGTGGAACACAACTAGTTGGAGATTGTTCGAGCTAAAAACACCTATTATAGGTGTCAACAATCACAGAGATCAATTCATGGGACTTACACAAGATGATCTACACCGCTGCCGTACAATACACATCGAAAAATACATATGCTTTGATCATCAAGCTGTGTTTGATGTAAACAACCGATGTGAGTTTCAACTGTTTACCAACAGATAAATAATTTTGGTTGCATTTTTAAATTCCTTGGCTTGTATTAATAAAGTATTATAAACACTTTCTATTTTTGTTAAATTTACAATTAAATAATGATATTCATAATTTGTGGGTATTTCCATTACTCCTGTTTTAAATATTAAGTACCCGTTATTTGCTTTTATTGGATTGATTTCAATACTTTGGCCTTTGATAGTTACCGTTAGGAATGTTAGTAATATTAAAAGTATCTTTATTGATTTAAATGATTGATGTTTATTGGCCGTTATTCCTGTCATTATCTGGTTCGCTGCAATTAACATATTTACTTGCATTAGTTGTCTTTTTCTTTTTGAATTTTGATTTATAATGTGTTACTTTTCTACCTCTATTTGTTTCTTCGTAATGTTTTTCATCTATTTGCCTTAATGTACCGGTCTTTCTGAATGGGTTAGTTATTTTGGCCTTTACCAATGGTGATTTATTTATTTATTTATAGTCAGCTAAGAGCAGCTGACATTAAAATGAATCAAATTTAATTTAAATTAAAAATAGTTAAAATAATTAAATTAAGTAAAATATAGAATAATATATAAATCTGAAAATATAATTAAAAGTTAACGTTAAAGCTCTGGGAAATTCAATAAAAAAAATTGAGTAGTCCAACATTTGTTGCAAGGATTGGGAAAAACCCAGAAAAACCCAATCAGACCAGCGTTAGATTAGTAATTAGTGGTTACGATTAGATAAAGCAAAAAGGATCGATCTTTTTAGTACTGGAGTTGAGGCCTCCAAGGAGACAAGAGAATAAAGTTTGTTATAGTCAGAACATATAACACGAAATGGTTCATGAATTAAATAGTTGCTGAAGCAACGATCAAGGCTAAGGGGTAAAAAGTTACGTGAAGATCTAATTGGGACATTAAATTTAATTCGACTCAAAAGAACTGATGAGTCGATTTCACCATTAAGTAGGTTAGTAATAAATAATACTCCATGCATAGTTCTACGGTTTAACAGGGAGGGAAGATTTATTAAAAGGAGTCTACTTGAATACGGGGGTAAGTCAACTCCAGGAACCCAGTTAAAACTTCTAAGGGCAAAAAGAAGAAATTTCTTCTGCACAGATTCAATTCTATCCTGGTGAATCGAGTATTGTGGGGACCACACACAAGATCCATACTCCAGGATTGGACGTACTAGGGATGTATAAAGCGTTTTAGTGGTGTAGGGATCATTAAACTCTTTCGACCACCGCTTGATGAAGCCAAGGACATTAATGGCCTTATTGACCATATACGAAATATGAGCGTCAAACTTTAATTTAGGATCAAGAATAATGCCTAAATCTTTAATTTCAAACACGCGGTCAAGTGGTGAAGCATCAAGCAAGTAGTGAGCAGTATGAGGGGTACTTCTACAAAAAGACATGACTTTACATTTAGAACAATTTAAATTGAGTAAGTTAAAACGACACCAGGCCGACAATGCACCCAAATCCGACTGTAGTAAATTACACAGGGAAGCGTCATTATATGTGAAACATAGCTTCACATCATCAGCAAACATATATACATAGGAGTTAGTAATAACAGCTGGAAGATCGTTAATAAACAGATTAAATAGCAAAGGTCCAAGGTGACTACCCTGGGGAACACCAGAGGTAACAAAAATAGGTTTAGATACCGACGATTTAAAAACTACTTTTTGTGTTCGACCACACAAGTACTCCGAAAGCCACAATACGAGTTTTGATGGAAATCCAATAATATTTAATTTTTTAAGCAACAGAGAATGACTAACAGAATCAAATGCCTTACTAAAATCGGTGTAAACAACGTCAGTTTGCATTTTTTCCTGAAACCCTTTGATAACAAGCGAAGTGAATTCAAGAAGGTTAGTGGTAGTAGATCTACGCCTAACAAAACCATGTTGGTAAGGCGATATAATTGAACTACATCCGTGTTGCAGTTGAGAACATATAATTTTTTCAAAGACTTTTGGTATGGCAGACAACTTGGATATACCCCTATAATTTTTAACGTTTGATTTTGAAGAATTTTTATGGAGTGGAATTATAAAGGATTCCTTCCATATATCAGGAAACACAGTTGAGTCAACAGACAAGTTAAATAATTTATTTAAGGGCTTACAAAGAGAATCCGCGCAGTATCGGAGAATACAACCTGGCACTCCATCAGGACCAGGCAAGTAGCCAGGTTTAATAGAGTTAAATTCACTCAGGAGCGTAGACTCAGTAACTACTGGGACATATATGCAATTTGACGTTTGAACTTGAAAAGGATAGGAATTACTACTACTATACATACTCGATGAGTATACTGATTGAAAATACTCAGCAAATAGATCGGCTACTGCCTGATCAGAACTTGCTTTTGTATTATCAAGGTATACTGAAGACGGTAAGCAAGAAGACTTACGTTTAGAGTTAACAAATTTATAAAACTGTTTAGGGTCACGTGAAAAGTTTAGTCTACAACGATTAAGATAATTATTATAACAAGATGTGTTAACAGAAAGAAAACTAGATTTTGCTACTAAATACGAAGATAAATCTAAGGTAGTTCCCGATTTTTTAAATTTTTATATGATCTTGTCTTCGCGTTTTTCAATTGCGATAGTTCCCTCGTAAACCAAGGTGGTTTATTATCACTTGAAGAACAAGTGAGGGGAACACAAATATCCAAAAGCGAATTCAAGGTCCCATAAAATATGGCAATAGCAGTTTCTATATCAGTACAAGAATAAAGCCGAGACCAATTAGTATGCTGAAGAAGATAATTTAATTTAGTAAAGTTAGTTTTACGAAAGCAACGTGTTTTTAAAGTATTATTAGATACTGAACTAGGGTTAAGAATTTCGATGGATAGTTCTAATGTTGGATGGTAGGTATCTTCCGGAAGCACTAGAGGGGGTATTCTACTAGCATTACTGCAATCTGAGTAAGAAACAAATATTAAGTCCAACATTCTACCACTACAGTTATGCACCCTGTTAACTTGCGATAGGCCTAACTCCAGTAGGCCATCGATAAAATCATCAGAAGTGACTGGTATTACCACCGAAGATCTTGTATCTATTTCATATTCTTCTCGTGTTTTGTTTAACTTCTCTATTTGTCGTTTCTTATTGCCTTGTGTGTCATAAATTGGTGTTCCTGCGTACATAAATATGTCGGCTGGTGTACTATTAGTAGTCTTATGTTTAGTTTTATGATTATATGTGAATAATATAATTTCTATTTTTGTCTGTTTGTTTTCTATGTTAGAGTCACTATTAATAATTCGTAATTTTTAGTTAGTTAGTTTTATGAAATCGTTCTATGTCTGATATACCATTTTTGCTTGTTGTTATATTAATTTTAACATTTTCTGATTTTAACCACTGTTGTAATGCTGCACATATGAATGCTGAGTCTTTGTCTGCTTTGATTTCTGTCGGTTTTCCCATTAAATCGAATACTTTTAAAATAGCACGCTTTGCTTCTAACCAGTCTCTGCTTTGGACTTCGACTAATGTCGCAAATTTAGAATAAATGTCTATGCATGATAGAAATTGTTTGTTTTCAACTAAATAAAAATCCATAACATATTTTTCTCTAATGTAGTTTGTCTCTGGGGTTAATTCAAAAAATAAATTTGTGTTTCTGTGTTCAGTTTTTGACATGTTACAAATATGACATTCATTAATAATATTTTGTATTATCTTTTGATAATCTGGGTAGTAAAATTTTTCTTTAAACCAATTTATTGTTTTTTCTATCCCTGGATGTAATAACTCAATGTTTCTATTTAATATTAATTCTTTGAACTCTGCATACGTTTGTAAGTCTCTTAGTTTTAAGTTACACTTCAGTGCTTTTATTTTGCTTTCTGGATTAATTATTTCTACATAGGCTCTTTGAAAAATTTGAAAATCTTTGTCATCATGAAAATATCAAGCACTATTTTTAATGCATAAATATTCTTTTATTTTTGATTTGCTTTGCTTTTGCGTTTGTCATTTCTGTATATATTATTTTAATATTTTTCTTGTGAAAATAATTAGTAACCTCTGTCTTATTTTCAATTCCCTTAATTTATTCAATTTGTCTGTTATAATAGTTTAACGGTCTTTCTGTGATTTGGATGTACCCTTGATTGTCTTCTTGTGCACTATGAATTGTTGCACAGGTGATGTGGCTTTTTTCCTCTCCTAATAGATTTTCGTTTAGTTGTACGCGTGACAATACGTCCGCTACATGATTTTATTTCCCTGGTAAATACTTAATTGTATAATCAAATTCATTTAATTTTATTTTCCACCTTTGGAGTTTCATATTGGGTTCTTTTATATTGTTTAACCATACTAATGGTTTGTGATCGCTTAAAATCTCAAATTTTCTACCATATTAAAATGTTCTAAAAGTTTTTGATGCCCATACCACTGCTAGCAATTCTTTTTCTATGGTTGAGTAATTTATTTCGTGTTTATTTAAAGTTCTCCTCGCGAAACATATTGGCTTATGATTTTGTGTTAGGACTGCTCCGTGTAAGACAAAATGGTTTGTTATAATCTGGATGTATTAAAATGGGGTCGGATGTAATAAGTAATTTTAATTTTTCGAGTGCTAAGATGTATGATTCCTCTTTAATATCAACTGTTGCTCCTTTTTTTAATTTAAGTGTCATAGGTTTGACGATATTTGCAAAGTTGGGAATGAATTTTCTATTAAATCCACATAATCCTAAAAGTTGTTTTATTTCTTTTGGAGTCTTTGGTATGGGATAATTCATTACTGCATTTATTTTGTTTGGATTTGGTTTTATGCCTTCTGTTGTTACATGTCCTACAAATTCAGTTTCCTTCTTTAGAAATTCACACTTGTCTGATTGCAATTTTAAGTTGGCTTCCCTTAGTTTTGTGAATACCTTATTTAGTGACAAAATGTGCTCTTCCAATGAAGTGGAGTAGATTATAATGCCATCTAAATACACTAAACAATTTTTGTAGATTAGATCTTCCAATAAATTGTTCATACAACGTTGAAAAGTTGACGGTGCATTTTTTTGACCAAATGGCATACTTGTGTATTCGTAATGCCCATGTTTAGTGGAAAATGCTGTTTTTGGTATTGACTTAGGGTCCATTTGTATTTGATGATAGCCTTTTGCTAGATCAAGAGTTGTGAATTATTGGCATCTGCCAAGTTTATCTAAAATTTCGTCCATAATTGGAATTGGGAATTTGTCGTCAATTGTGATTTCATTTAGAAATCTGTAGTCAATTACTACTCTCTATTTTTGTTTACCTGAGGCATCCAATTTTTTGGAATTACCATTACTGGTGAATTGTAAGGTGATTGAGGTTTGTCTATTTCCTCATGTTGTATTTGTGAATACTTATATGGTCTTTTATAAATTGAATCTTCATGTTTTGTTACTATCGAGTGTTTAACAGTACTGGTGAAAGTCAAATTGTCGCCTTTGAAATACACATTTTTTTCTTCATCGTTTAAGTGATCTAGTCAAAATTCATTTGATTCTTTTAATTCTTCGTTTATTACGAAATTGAATTCTAAGTCTTCAACTGAAGGTGGATCTAGGCACTCTGGTGCTGGTTCTTCCTCTACGTTTATATTTGGATCATATTTAAATAGGAATCTGTATTCTCCTAATGTTACTGCTCCCTCTTCATAATCAATTTTTTCTTTGCAAGCTTCTAAATAATTTCTTCCGAGTAATAAATCATATCGATTTGAAAACTTATGTAAATAAAATTTCTGTTTGAATGGACAAATTTTACACGAACCTATTGTAATGCAATCTGTTAGTTTTATATTACCATTGATTGTGTGAACATTAAGTTCTTCGTTTTTAATTGGAAAGTTTAAATAATTTTTATTCATTATATTAATAGTAGACCCTGTGTCTATTACACACTTTAATGGATTGTCATTCATAATCACAATTATGAATGGATTATTATTATTTATTCGTCCGAGGCAACTGCTTGAAAATTTTCGGTAGTGTCCATTTTTGACACACCGCTGTTACTTTCTCTTTGTATTTTCTGGGGTTGGTTTTGATAATTAAATGATTGTGCATTTGAAGTTCCATTGTTTGGATAATTCATTGGATTTTGTTGTCTACCCTGATGTAGTTTTTGTTGAAATTCATTAAATGTTTGTTTGTTATTTTGTGGACTGCCTGCACGTGAGTTATTGTAATTATTGTTTGGATAGTTGTTATTAATTTGGTTAGTGGGATAAATAGGTATACTTTGGTTAAAATTTGCTTGATATTTTTGACCTGAATTAGTTTTATTTGCATTTTGATATTTATTATTTTTTGTTGTATCAATCACACTATTTTCGTATAATCCCTCCCGTTGTGCTGCTACATTAAGTAAGTGGCTGGTTGTTATATCATATCTGGCTAGTATCATAAAAATTCTATCGGGAATTTTTCTTTTAATTACATCTTTTATAGTGTTATCCATTGCGTTTACATACACTTGAATATTTGCTTGGTTGTTTTCTAAAGTTAACTTATTTGTTATAACATATGATTTTCGTTCTAACTCTTCTATGAACTTACGTAGATTTCCGTTGAAGTGTGTGTTGTATAGCTGTCTCAGTAGTTCCTCGATCGGTGTTTGTGTTTTATATTCCTCCGTTAATGCCCTCTTTAGTTCTGTGTAGTTATTGGCGAATGATAATTGGGAAATTCGTTGTGCCTCCCCGACGACTTGTACTTCTATGGCTCCATAAATAATGCTTTGTTGACGTGGATTTGTAGTTTGATAAAGGTGTATTATATATTCAATCCTCCTGATGAATGCGCTTAATTCGTCATGATTTCCATTAAACTGTGGCACTTGCCTTATTTGCGACAAGGCCTGATTAACCTCTGCGTCACTTAATACGGCTGTCATTTTCAATTTTGTTTGATTGTTTTTAAAGTCTTCAAATACTTTACTATTTTTGCGTGTATTGGTTTTTATTATTTAATCACTATTAACTGTGTTAAGTTCACAATGTTCTTTGGCGGATCAGTGTGTTTTTCAAGTATTGATTTTTAATAATTTGAACACTATTTAGTGTGTTAAGTCACGTCTGTTCTTTAGCGGATAAGTGTGTTGTTAAGTATTGCACTTTTTTTTCACTTATCCTACCGGCTGCGTCAATAATAAAATTGCGTATTATATGTGACAAAAAAATAAAAACACTGTTTTATTTTATATTATCACTAATAAGCACTTTATTAATTTATTGAAGTATTGACAGTTATGTTTTACAAGAATACGAATGCGAGACGTCTTACTCGTTTTAAACTTAAAATCAAACTCAAATTTCTTGCTTTGAGTTTATATACCATAAGTGGCTATCTTTTGTTTTGGCTTCTTTCTATGCTGAAGCCGAAAAATGTTTATATTGACAATTTCGCGCTTGTGGCGTGATTGGGATGATTTGTTTACAATTATTAATAATTGGGTTGGTGTGAATACAAATATTGTTTACAATAGTTTGGTGTGGATACAGATATTGTTTACAATAAGTTTGAGATATGAACAAGTGGTTTGGTGTGGATACAGATATTGTTTACAATAAGTTTGAGATATGCATAAGTGGTTTGGTGTGGATATGGATATCTTACTATATATATATATATATAAATTTCAACAAAATCGGTGAAGCCGTTTCGGAGGAGTATGTCCTCGTACACTGTGACAGGAGAATTTATTTTTATTAGATGTTTCCCCATAGATAATTCAAACATTCTTGACAATTAGTATGCTCCTTATTCAAATTAAAGAGCAGACATCTTACTTTCGTCCCGAAACTTTTCGTTTTACTTCGGAAACAGCGCAATGGCTAAGGCGTCCGCTGAGTGAACAAGAGACCACAAGATCCAAAATTAATACGCCTATATCTCCCACCAATTTATTTATTAATTTATTTATTTGTTTATTGTCAACTATGATCAGCTGACATGAAATCCAAATTAATTAATATAAAATTTATAATCGAAATTAAAATTAAGAAAAATAAAATTATATATAAATCTGAAAGTACGTTTAGATAACAAGTGGAAACGTTGCAGTCGGGCGCAACCGACTGCGGCATACTCGATACCAGTACTAAAACCGGTAAAAAGAGGCCTGATTGCAATGGGGTACAGATGCAACAGGGATGTACGCTGCCTTGAAGATTCTCCAGATGGGGATGCCACCAGGTATCTTCCTGCCAAATTTGGTGACTCTAGCTCGAAGTTTGTTAAAGGTGGGGAAGGGGCGCTGGGAGCAGTATGGGTGGGCGTGGCATCCAAATTTATCATGCTTGTCTTTGTGGAATGTCAATTGCTATCTTCATACGAAATTTGGTGACTCTAGCTCAAAAATTGTAAAAATTGGGGAAAGGGTGGCTCGGGGCGGTATGGGTGGACGTGGCATCCAAATTGATCTATGTGGAATGTCAACTGCTATCTTCATACCAAATTTGGTGACTCTAGCTTAAAGTTTGTAAAAGGTGTGGAAAGGGGGGCGAAATGGGTGGGCGTGGCTCAAAAACTTTGATGCAGAGTTTTGGGGGTCGTTGCCAGCTATTTTCCTACCAAATTTGCTGGCTCTAGCCTCACAACTCTATACACGCATTCCCGTTTTTGACGAAGTGATGGGTGGATGGTGGCGGCTAGGGCAGTATAGGTAGGCGTGGCATCCAAACTTTTGATGCAGTTTTTGGGGGGGTAATCATCACCTGTCTTTGCACCAAATTAGGCGTTCTAAATAAATCGGAAATGCAGTTGTGTTTTGTACACTTGAATTCAAAATAATGATTCACGACCAAAGCGTGCTACTTTTGTGTTTGAGTACAACTAACGCCCTGCTGCTGGCGGTTGTTAAAAACAAAAGCATGCTGCAAAACCAAAAAGCATTTTATGGAACCTATATTTGATGGGCTGAGCTGATATAACCAAAGACTATGCTAAACATAACTGAAACCACTCAAAAGACTCAAAGCAAAATCACCTTACAGATCTACACCTTGTAACAACGATTATATACTTAACAAAGCGGAACTCAGAGCTGCCAACTCAATTTTAGTGGGGCATCAAAGACTTAAGTTTGGGCACCTATACAAAAATCAGGGACTAATAATAACCATTATTTTTAAAAATTGAACCAACAAGGTCTCAATAAATTAACCAAAAAAATAAAAATCTTGCATTTAACCATTATAATTGAGAAGAAATATTTTGGTCATATTTAACCATTATTTTGACCAAAAACTTTTATTGGTCATATTTAACCATTATTCTGACCAAAAAATTATATTGGTCATATTTAACCATTATTCTGACCAAAAAATTATATTGGTCACCAAAGACCTTTATATATATATTTTTTTTGGCAGACCTTATAATTTTTTTTTTTTGGTCAGCTAATATGTTTATTTTTCCTTGGTCATAAAATTTTTTTTTTTTTTTGTGTTGTTGCTCAATATAAAAAAAATTGCTAGAACAAAGGTATGGCTGACCAAAAAAAAAAAAATTTAAAAGGCTTGGCTGACCAAAAAAAAAAATATATATAAAGGTCTTGGACCAATATATTTGGTCAATATGGTTAATAGACCAGTAATTTTTGGTCAAATGGTTATGACCAATAAGTTTGGTCAGAAATGGTAAATGACCAAATTTTTCTCCGATTATATCGTTACCACTGAAAAAGTCAAAATAATGTTAGAGATTTTTTCAAAGGCGAACGTACGTCCTGACAAATAGAGCGAACTGCTTGAGTTGTTATTATTGCTTCTTTGTTTATTTTTCAGGGAAGCCGCCATATTTAAAATGGTTTGTTTTGATTATGCAGCGACGCTGTTTTTTTTTTTTTTGTTTTTGCTTCGTACAATGGTTGTGTGAGCTGAGTATTTGTTTGTAGGACATGAACATATTTTTGATGTTTATATTATTTATTTTATTTAGAAACGTTAATATATGAATACAATCAAAATACTTATGGCCTACAATGTTTGGGTGCGCTGAGTTTGTAAGACATCTACGTATGTATGTATGATGTAAATATTATTATTAGATTATACAATCAAAATACATATTGTGTACGTGTTGCTTAAAATATATGAATATTATATGAAATTAAAGTAAAATGGAATGTCACTAATCATAGTTATTAAAATACATTCTAAGCTTATTTAAATTGATTCAGCCGACAATCAGATGATGGCTGAAAATGTTTTTATAAGAGCTTGTTAGATCTGCGATCTCACCATTTCAGTAATTGAAATTGTCAAATTATAATATTTGGACAAGTCAATGAATGAAAATAAAAAATAAAAATAAAACACAAATACATTTGAACATGCTTCATATGCATGCACACATACATACACACATGTACATGCAGGGCGCAGAAAAAGACAAAATTTGTGTATCAAAAATCTAGAAAACAGCACACAATGGGTAATTTTACCACTTTTTGTGATGAAATGATCCATAGTGCAGCAGGCCCAGCAAGAATTAAACAAACACACTTGCATACAAATACTAACAAGTTTAACCGTTCTTGCTTTACGCTGGCCCGCTGCCTCTCCTTTAGTCCACAGGGCGCTGAACGCAAAGCGCAACTGAAACAAAACAACAACGTGCTGGCTTCCCGTAGCTAAGACGCACATAATGCGCAAAGTAAAAATACCCTTTGTCCCAATATTAATTTATAGTCAAAATTATATGAAATACATAATTTAATATATAGATAACTTATATTCATTATATAAGTACAAAATATGTTTATTCAAGTAATAGTTAAGTAGTATTATAAACAGCTTGTTTCATTAGTTGTGAATGCCCTACCTTATTGCATATATATAAATAAACATATAAAATAGAGATTGAGCTAAAGTATCTCACGTTTAGCATCACAATTGCGCAAAGTTCATATTGAGTCTATACTAACCTTCCATGTTGGGCAGCAGCAAGTAGATTCAAGCAAAAGTCTTAAATTGCCAAACTCAAGTTCTTTAGCAAGTCAAGAGAAACGAACTACGGCAACATATTATTTTCGGCAGTCGCATCGCACACTTTGCGATCAAAACAAAAGTCTAAACAATGATGGCCGACTTTGATTCTTCACTATTTCCCTATACACCAGCTGATTTTCAAATTGCTGGTAGAATAAGTTGGCAAGGCAGAGAGGAAAATTATTTGTATACTCAAACGAGTAAAGGTCTGAACGTTTTCTGTTAAAGTGGCGGGCTCTGTATTCCGCTCTGTTAGGTATATACTCGTTGCCTTGTAATAGATCTCTGGCAGTACAATCCAGTTTATATGTTATTTAAATTGTACCTTATTAATTAATTAATATATTTTTTTCATTATTATAATATAAATGACAAAACAATAAGTATGGCTCTACTGGAGCCTGAATAAGGTCAACTTAGTTAATATTTTCTGAAAAATGTATTAGACGGCTCTTGCTGGACATGTTGTTGCTGAAAGCTATTTACTGCCTTAACATTTTAACATAATATTTTAACATTTTCATTGTTCAACACTACCGTACGACCAGTAGCGAACAAAACTGCATACCGAAAATATTAGTACGGTACTGACGCTGTACGAGACCATTTTTTTTTATATGAAGTTTTTACTGTACGGGCGCGGTACGACCTTCTGTGTGCAGGCTTTTACACGGGAATTCGATTTAAGAGGATTTCACATTAACTTTATTCGAGTTTAACAAATAATGAAGGACCATTTATTTGTACGTTTTACAAATAAACGAAAAGTGAAACCGAAACATAAAATACTAATAATAACAAAAATAAGGCTAGCTAACAGAAACATAAAATTATAGTAACAAAAAATCAAGCTTTAAAAAAGTCCGTAGTTTTCGATTGCTTGGTGTTTTTATACTCGATACCGAAGGTAACTAGTATATTGGTTTTGTGCAATGTCCGTCATGGTGTCTGTCCGTCTGTCCGTCCGTATGTATGCAAGTTTTTTCCACACCCTTCAAGCTAGAGACTTGAAACTTTCCAATTCTCTTTATCTATGGGATAGTAAATTAAAGTGTCAAGATGGGGGTTCTACGATAACTGGGGGGCTGGCAAATCGATAAATTCGATAACTCAAAACCGATAAATCCACATATTTCGCACATCCTTACAGCTAGAACTACCAAATTTGGTAAGAAGATAGCTACTAGCAACCCCCAAAAAACTGCATAAATAATTTTGGAGCCACGCCCCCCCATTCCGCCCCCAGCCCCCCCGAATTTTAAAGTCAAAAAAGCATATATCTCCCTCAGTTTTTGAGCTATAGCCACCAAATTTGGTGCCAAGATAGGTGATGATGACCCCCTAAAAACTGCATCAAAAGTTTGGATGCCACGCCCACCGACACTGCCCTAGCTACCCCCATCCACCCCAACGCTTCGTCAATAACGGGAATGCGTGTATCTTCCAGAATTGTGGAGCTAGAGCTTCCAAATTTGGTGGGAAGATAGCTAGTAGCGATCCCCAAAAAACTGCATCAAAGTTTTGGAGCCGCGCCCACCCATTCCGCCCCCAGCCCCCCCGCATTTTGAAATCAGAAATGGCTATATCTCCCAAAGTTTTTGAGCTAGAGCCACCAAATTTGGTGCCAAGATAGGTGATGATGACCCCCTAAAAACTGCATCAAAAGTTTGGATGCCACGCCCACCGATCCTACCCTAGCCGCCCCCATCCACCCCAACGCTTCGTCAAAGACGGGAATGCGTGTATCTTCCAGAGTTGTGGAGCTAGAGCCACCAAATTTGGTAGGAAGATAGCTGGCAGTGACCCTCAAAAATGTGCATCAAAGTTTTGGAGCCAAGCCCACCCATTCCGCCCCCCTTTCCCCACTATTTACAAACTTTCAGCTAGAGTCACCAAATTTGGTATGAAGGTAGCATTTGACATTCCACAAGGATCTGCACCAAAATTTGGATGCCACGCCCAAACATACCGCCCCCAGCCCCCATTTCCCCACTTTATACAAACTTTGAGCTAGAGTCACCAAATTTGGTATGAAGGTAGCATTTGACATTCCACAAGGATCTGCAGCAAAAATTTGGATGCCACGCCCAACCATACCGCCCCCAGCCCCCCTTTCCCCACTTTATACAAACTTTGAGCTAGAGTCACCAAATTTGGTATGAAGGTAGCATTTGACATTCCACAAGGATCTGCAGCAAAAATTTGAATGCCACGCCCAACCATACCGCCCCCAGCCCCCCCCCCCAGTTTCTGGGTTGGCAATTATTAATATATTTAGTTAAAATAGAGAGTTATGGATTGGCAATAATTAAATTTAGCTTTAATTAAAGTGCGAGTTTGTGTGCATTCACAAAAGAAGCAAAACAGAAATGCACTAGACGAATGATGAATGTTGGACACCCTAATAAAATATAAGTGCTATTGTTTATGAACTGACGAATGATGAACCCAAATTCAAAAAGTAAATTCAATAAAATATGAATTTTGTTCAAGAAAACGTGCTCATAGAAATAATACAGGTACAAACACACCAACAAACAGGTGTTAACACATCCCCCGTGAGTTTCAACACTCATTGATTTTTTTTAAATAAAATAAAAAATAAAATGAATTAGTGATTATTTTTTTCAGAGTGGAGTAAACGTTTAGAAAATAAATGGAATAATAGGGTACGTTTCCCCTATCAATTCAAGAGTATGGCAGCTCTTGTTTGCAATCGCATAGCAATATGTTAACACATCTGTTTAATGACAGTTCAATGCCCGCCGATCATGCTCTATAATGATGATTTCGGTGCATATTCAGCATAAATGTAAGATTTATAAAAAATAATTTAATCATTGTTTATTCGTATAATGAATTATTTAAAATTAATACTTTTTTATAACAAATTACAATTAAATTTGCAAAAATAATTAAGTAACTAATTGAAAAAATTTAATTTTATTATAAAATAATGTTTGTTTGTTTGTTTGTTTGTTTGTTTGTACTGGATTCTTGTAATCAAATTTTCACCAAGTTCCCGACTAGCTAGAGCTCTGAAATTTTCACCAAACATGTGTTTCAGATGACAATACATGTTTTTAAAGTTTTTGGCAAGATAAAATATTTAATACCATGCAAAAACCACGAAAACCTGTTTTCCCTTTTGATTAGCTTACTAATTTGACTATTTAAATTAAAGAGCTCCGGTGGCATAGAGAGAAGTCAGCCGCTTCACACACCGGAGATCTTAGGTTCGATCTCTGACCGAGTCATACCTCTTCTTTTTATACCCTTAACCCATAAAATGGGTAAATAAGGGTATAACGGTTTTGTGCAAAAGTATGTAACAGGCAGAAGGAAGCATCTCCGACCCCATAAAGTGTATATATTCTTGATCAGCATCAACAGCCGAGACGATATAGCCATGTCCGTCTGTCCGTCTGTCTGTCCGTCTGTCCGTCTGTATGAACGCGTGGATCTCAGAGACTACAAGAGCTAGAGACTTCAGATTTTGGATATAAGTTCTCCTGTACCATGAGCAGAACAAGTTTGCTTCAAATTATCGATAACTATTCTGGTTTCCGATATACACATAATATCGATAACCAAAAATATCGAATTTGGAAAATCTAAAAATGAAAGTTGACGTAATGGGTAATGATAGAACTTTTCTGAAAATTTTGTCCAAATCGGTTAAGAAACACCGGAGATATTGAACTTAATCGATTGAAACTAAGTCAGTAAACCAAAGTCTTACATAAATTTAATTTATTTATTGCAACTGGGTTGAGGGTATCTTCTAGTCGGGCTCTCCCGACTAGAGCCTTCTTACTTGTTTTTTTTTATTATATAAACTTTTTTAAACTATCGATTACATTTGTATGCAAGAAAGCGTATAAAAGCATGTCTTCAAAATTGTTTTTGATTTACTTGTTTTTTTTTTTAAATTTAAAATGAAGAATTGAATGAAGAATTTTATGAAAATTTTTATTCAATTGTTTCGAACGTTGATTTGACGTTACAACGTCTTATAATTCGATAGAGCCGGCTGCACGCCCGAAAAAACATGACTCATGCGGCGTTAGTAAAATAATGACTTTTCTGAATATATAAAATGAGAAAAACACATAAATGCACTTTTCTCAAAAACTGTCCGATATTTTTGTCATGATTCAAACGGCAAAACAACGAGAAAAATAGGACAAATATCCGCAACATCCGTGCAACTAGGGCTATTATCTTGGAAAAAAGATAAAAGTTAGCAACGATTTAAATTTTTGACCAAAAAAAGTTTCACCTAGTTGCGTATATGCACAACATATGTTGCTTTGGCTGAAAAGTCAAAAAGTACATAATGCTACTTACATAGTAAATATGTGATAAATGGCTAATGAATGTCAAAGTAATGACATTTATGCATCGTTATTGTATTGTATTGTATTATTGAAGTAATTTTAATCAGGGAACCAAAATAACCATTACTTTTGAGAAGTAAACCGAAAAGGTCTCAGTAAATCAGCCATTATAGGTTAGGTTAGGTTATGCCGGCTGGCACTCCCAGGGGGAGCGCCACACATAGACCGCTGAAGGGTCCTTAGTGAGGCCGTTGTTTAGAGGTGTTGAGGGCTATCCCGATGGACTACCTCTCTAAGTGGTGTCCAGCTGGGTAAGCGTACTTCGGGCAAATGCCAGAAGCTTGTTGGGTTCCCACTTACTGGCTTCATCGAGTGAAGCTAGAAGGGGAGCATGTAGATAGCGTAGTCTTTGTGCTGCCAGTGCGGGGCAGCTGCACAGGATATGCTCAAGCGTTTCTTTGACACCAGAAACGTTGCATTTCCGGCATTCGTCGTTGTCAGTTATGCCAAGCCTTTTCGCGTGTACTGCGGTTAGGCAGTGGCCTGTGAAGAGACCTACCAGCCTTCGGCAGTCATGCCTTTTTAGCATTAGTGCATATTTCGTTAGTTTCTCGTCGTAGGTTTTCCACATTATTCTTGAGATTCTGCAGTCGGAGGTGTATGTCCACCTTCGTACTGCTGTGTCCCGTGCCTGTGTCTCCATACAGGAGTGTAACGTTCGCAGGGAGATCGGGACATCAACAATGTCACTGTTGAGTCCCGTTGCACCTTGCTTAGCCAGAGTGTCCGCTGTTTCGTTGCCCTCGAAGCCCTGGTGGCTTGGAATCCAGTAGATGCGCACTTTTTTAACGGTGCCGAGTGCATCTAGCGTTTCCCTGCACGCCAGGACATTCCGAGAGCTTATGTGGTGAGCCTGTAGGGCTTTGATTGCCGCCTGGCTATCTACGAATATGTTCACCATGTCCTGCGTTGTATTCGTTTTTAAGACTACTTCTGCTGCTTTCCTGATTGCGAATATCTCCGCTTGGAATATGCTGCAGTGGTCCGGGAGTTTGTAAGACAGGCTCATGGGTGGTTCGGCGCAGTATACCAATCACGGTTGTTAGTTGTTGTATATAGCTCTTTGATTACCAAAGAAGAAGACAGGATCCTTCCTAGGAGTCCTGTGTCGGGGTCACCAAAATATACCTGTAAAAGGTGTGTATGTATTGTTAGCATCCAGGACAAACTGACTGCTTTTGTTGTCGCAACTGGCACTTGTAACCAGGTGGACTGCGGAGAATAATGAATGTATCTTTTTAGGTTGTACTAAGAACACTGACTTTATTAACGAAAAGTAACAATATTTATAGGAAATAATAGCTTAGTTTTACAGTTTTGTGGTGTCAATTAAAATTAGGTTATTGTGTACTCAGCAGTTGCTTGCAATGCAGAATAGCATATTTAGCGACTACCGGGTTGGCTGACCGCTACTGTTGCGACATATTGCATGCATTGTGCAGTCAGCGATATTCTGTGTGTTCAGCATAATTTGGTGTTGCTTAAAGTTTTATTGTAGCGCATTGTGTATGGTCTTGACCTAGTTTTACATGTGTTAATAATTTGTGTGTGATTCTTACATAGCTATGTGCAGTTATTTGATATCATATAATATAAATATGTGCTAACTTGTTTATGACTTAACAGATCCTATTGTAGAAAAATTTCTGTGTGCTGTACTTGTTACCCTTTTCCCCTTTTTCCCCCTTTAAGCGAGTGTGCCTCACTTACATAGCCCGCGTGGGGCAAACCTGAGGGGTATGCTAGCGAATCCTCCGAGTTTTACTCTAGATTCTGCGACGCCTGTCTCTTGGGTATGTCCCACGTGAAGCGACGAGTAGGGTAGTAGTGGTTCAGTGCGCCTCACCAAATGGTCCACGGGGGGCAAACCTGAGTGGTATGCTAGCGAATCTTCCGAGTTTTACTCTAGATTCTGCGACGCCTGCCTCTTGGGTATGTCCCAGGTGTAGCGACAAGTGGCTAATACCCAGGCGCTGCAGATGTGAGAGATCGGGTGGAGGATGGGCACGCATACCGAGTCATACTCTATGCGTGACGAAATCCTCTCCCTCGTATCTCTCACACGCGTCCGAGAGCTTCTCAAGGACGCGGCCGGTGACTGGTGCGGGAAGATGGGGTTATGCAGTTAGTGCGCAGGCTTCCGGGTCTTACCCTCGGCCTGACCAGCAGGCTGGTTGACTCTCACCCTCCCGTGCTAACACAGAACTTCGCCCGATGCCCTGGTCGGCGACGAAGAGCCGTTCGGGGGAGTGATTGGCTAGTTCTCCAGGCATTTCTCTGGACTAAACAAACCATTCCTTTGAGTGCCTCTCAAATCGTCGCCAGTGCGTAAGGCATGCTCACGAACCCCCCGCTATTCCCCCCACGCTTCCCTCTATTGCCACGACCCCTAGGTATACTCTGGTACAGCTCCTCCGACCTCGGCCTGAGAAATTACGTCCTTACAGCATGCTGAGGTGCCCACCTTACGGTGCCCGCCCACCGCACTGTGCGTGTATTTTTGTGTGTGTGTTTTTTTTTTTAATTCTTTATTAAACTAAACAATAAATTATACTGAGGGCCAGTTTCTCAATGTCTGGTTAAAGTAAGAATTAGCTTACGACCAGATAAATTTAACGCTCGCGTTAAGCCAATTTGGTTTTCTCAATGTATAGTGAAGTTAAATCGATATGATACTATCGCATTGATGGTGCTGCCACCCTTTTCGAGCAAAACAGCTGTTTTTGTTTGGTATTTATTGTTTTGTGACTGCCAAATTCTTCTTCCAATTGACAAATAACAATTAAGAATATGGAAATGATAGGTTAGGTTAGGTTATGCCGGCTGGCACTCCCAGGGGGAGCGCCACACATAGACCGCTGAAGGGTCCTTAGTGAGGCCGGTGTTTAGAGGTGTTGAGGGCTATCCCGATGGACTACCTCTCTAAGTGGTGTCCAGCTGGGTAAGCGTGTTCGGGCAAATGCCAGAAGCTTGTTGGGTTCCCGCTTACTGGCTTCATCGAGTGAAGCTAGAAGGGGAGCATGTAGATAGCGTAGTCTTTGTGCTGCCAGTGC
This sequence comes from Scaptomyza flava, assembly GCA_030179655.1. Classification (NCBI taxonomy): domain Eukaryota; kingdom Metazoa; phylum Arthropoda; class Insecta; order Diptera; family Drosophilidae; genus Scaptomyza; species Scaptomyza flava. Next base: position 60,154,331 of record JARNME010000404.1, read on the forward strand.
GGGGCAGCTGCACAGGAGATGCTCAAGCGTTTCTTTGACACCAGAAACGTTGCATTTCCGGCATTCGTCGTTGTCAGTTATGCCTAGCCTTTTCGCGTGTACTGCGGTTAGGCAGTGGCCTGTGAAGAGACCTACCAGCCTTCGGCAGTCATGCCTTTTTAGCATTAGTGCATATTTCGTTAGTTTCTCGTCGTAGGTTTTGCACATTATTCTTGAGATTCTGCAGTCAGAGGTGTATGTCCACCTTCGTACTGCTGTGTCCCGTGCCTGTGTCTCCATATAGGAGTGTAACGTTCGCAGGGAGATCGGGACATCAACAATGTCACTGTTGAGTCCCGTTGCACCTTGCTTAGCCAGAGTGTCCGCTGTTTCGTTGCCCTCGAAGCCCTGGTGGCTTGGAATCCAGTAGATGCGCACTTTTTTAACGGTGCCGAGTGCATCTAGCGTTTCCCTGCACGCCAGGACATTCCGAGAGCTTATGTGGTGAGCCTGTAGGGCTTTGATTGCCGCCTGGCTATCTACGAATATGTTCACCATGTCCTGCGTTGTATTCGTTTTTAAGACTACTTCTGCTGCTTTCCTGATTGCGAATATCTCCGCTTGGAATATGCTGCAGTGGTCCGGGAGTTTGTAAGACAGGCTCATGGGTGGTTCGGCGCAGTATACTGCTGCGCCGACTCCCTCCATCATTTTTGAGCCGTCTGTATATACGTTGATGGCCGTCTGCTCAGCTCCTGAGTGCCAATCATCTTTTCCTAGGAGCGTGGGCGTATAGTTAAAATTGTTTCTTTGGATCATATAGTCTGTTTCGACTTGGATCCCTCTTCCAATTATACTATGCCCGTAGTTGAGTATCTTCATGTTGCCTATCGTGCAAAGACGTTGAGCAGTCTTTTTTGCTGTTAGGCGTGCCTGTATGTCCACGGGGTTGACATTAAGTATTGTCTGTAGTGCTTTGGTTGGTGTTGTCCTCAGCGCCCCTGTGATGCATATAAGTGCATGTCGCTGAGTTTTTTCCATTCGTTTTAGGTATGTGGATTTCTCTGTGGCTTCCCACCATACCAGTATTCCGTAGAGTAGTATGGGGCGCACAATCGAGATGAGAATCCAGTGTGTCAGTCGTGGTGAGAGTCCCCAAGTACTACCCAACATCTTTTGCGATGCATAAAGTGCATTGGTGGCTTTCTTCACCCTTTCCTCCACATTGAGCTTCCAACTCAACTTGCTATCCAATACTATCCCTAGGTATTTGATACTCTCTTTCGGTATCAGTGCCTTATCGTTTATTTTTGGTGGAGTCCAGCGAGGTACCTTGTATCTCTTTGTGAAGAGAATGAGGTCCGTCTTGTCCGCGTTGATACTTAGACCGGCTTCCATGGCCCATTCTAGTATCTCTTTAAGTGTGTGATCCATGACAGAGCTGATTGTCGATGGACACTTGCCTGTGATAATTATGCTTATGTCGTCTGCATAGGCAGTTATCTTCGGGGCTTTCCGTTTGAATTTTTAAGAGGTCCGTTTAACACCAAGTTCCACAGTAGGGGTGAGAGCACTCCTCCTTGGGGAGTGTCACAATTGGCTTCCCTGATTCCGGTGGTGGTTCCCCATTCCGCTAGAGTATTCTCCTGCTGCTCAGTATGCTCTGAACCCAAGAGTAGACTGCTACTGCTGGGGTCACAGCTCTTAGGCTGTGCATTATTGCTTCCGTCGACACATTGTTGAATGCGCCTGAGATGTCGAGAAATGCGCCTAGGGCGTATTCTTTGTGGTGTAGTGCTTTCTCTATGGTAGCTACGAGGGAGTGTAGCGCTGTTTCCACCGACTTGCCCTTTGTGTATGCGTGTTGGTTCTGCTCTAGAGTCATCTCTGTGTTCTCTCTGATGTGGAGATCTATCAGCTTTTCTAGAGTTTTCAGGAAGAACGAAGTCCGGCTATTGGGTCTGAAGTCCTTCGGCAGCACGTGGCTACATTTTCCAGCTTTTGGCAGGAAAATTACCCGTGCTGTCCTCCAGGCCTCCGGCACATAGCCATACCTAAGACAACCTCTGAAAATTTCCCTCAGCCATGGAGTGATCACATGTTTGACCTTCTGCATCATGGCCGGGAATATTCCGTCTGGACCTGGTGATTTGTAGCTCTCAAAGGAGTCTATCGCCCACATTATCCGTCACGTTGTCGTGATACCTTCCGGAATTTCCACTGTTGTGGTTGGGTGTATCGATTGCGTGTTTGCGTTGAATTCAGTGCAGTTGGGGAAATGCGCCTCCAGGAGCTTATTTGCCGCATCTTCACTGCTTTCCGTCCATCTGCCGTCTTCGGTTTATAGTTGGCTTTGTACAGTCTGTTGGCCAGCTAGCAGTTTCCTTAACCTAGCGGTGTCGGCTGTCTTCTCAGTGCCTGAGCAGAAGTTTTGCCATGCGTGTCTTTTGGCTACTCGTACTTTTTTCTTAAAGTCACGGAGCCGTATTTTGTATTCGATCCATACTAGCTCTTCTTCCGCTTGTTTTGCGAGTTTGAAGAGTTCTAGTACGTCTTTCCTTATTCCTTTGAGTTCTGGAGTCCACCGCGGGGGCGTGTGTCTCTTCTTCTCTTGGGATGGTCTGCACGTTTATGTAAGCTGCCACTAGTTTTGTGAGTGTCTCTAGGACTTCTAATTTTTGGGACATATGGGTGTCGTGAAGTTTCCTCACCTTTAACGAACTGCTCCATCCGTATTTGCGGGTTCTAACACATTTTCTTCACTATCGTTCAAGTTACCGGAAGTGAATGTACCTGTGGTCCGAGAAGGAATGTCTACTAAGGACTCTCCAATCCTGAGCCACGGTATTCGTTACCGACGCAAGAGTTATATCTAAGACGTTAGATGAGGTAGGGCCAACAAATGTTGGTTCATCTCCCTCGTTTACTATCTTAAGATTAGTCTGTAATATGAAATCAAGCAGTGACTCACCTCTTTCGTTAATATCTCTGCTTCCCCATACCGTGTGATGAGCGTTGGCGTCAGCTCCGATGGTGAGGGCCTGCTTCTTAGAGTCGGCCTCTGTCACCAGTCGAGTGAGCTCTTGAGGGGGCGCTTCGGTGTCGTGCGCCATGTAGCAGGATGCCATTAGGATTGGCTCATCTCTGCCACCTTCTAGTGCGACCACAGTGAGGTCGTCAGTGCTGTAATTAGACAATAAGTAAGCATAGATACCTTTCCTTACTAGGATTGCGGTCCTTGCTCTACTCACTGTTGTTGGGTGGAATATGTTGTAGTTGGGAGTCTTTAGTCCAGAAACCTTGTTGCCTGAGGCTATCCAGGGCTCCTGGACCAAGGCTACATCGGCGAGCCATGTCTCCAGGGTTAACAGGAACTCCGCCGATGCCAACTTGCTCTTATGTAAGTTGATTTGGATGACCCTCAGCTCCATAATTGGCTGTGGCATCTTCCACGGATGGGACTTCCACCACGGTACTGTCCGCATCCTCGTCATCTTCTATTTCCAGGCTCTTGGTTGCGAGTGTGACCTCCGCCAGGTCTTTCTCCACCTCACCCGCCTCCAGCGTATTCGTATTTTTGTCGTCGGGGTGGCGCTTTTTGAGACGTAGGTATACGCTACCCACGCCCCACGCCATCTTCCCGAACCTTCCGTATAGCAAATCGTCGGCCTCCTTATTGATCTGGATCACCATTTGCTGACCCTTGCTATCGGGCTTCGCAACGTGGATCACCTTCCAATCGACAGTTGGCACGTCCGGATTTTGCCATCGCAGTAGCTGCAGTGCCTGGTCCGCTGGTACGACCCGCGGGAAAAGTACTTTTGCCTTTGGTAGGGACGGAATGCAAGTTCTGGTCATGTCCACTACCTCCAGCTTGGCACCCTCCCACGGAGCGTCCAGAGCAGCCACGACACCGGTGACCCACTTCAGAGTGTGGTCATCCTTGCAGCTCAGGATTTTAACGCCTGAGAGCCAGCCCGCTCCATCAAAAGAGATGGGTAGCGAGTCCGGTTCGCCCATACGACTCAGAAGCGCGTTGAACAGTAGCTCCTCCACCTTCTTCCACTGCTCTGGCTTCATCTTGCCGTTTGGGTCGCTCCGGTCGATGAGCGCGACGACAAGATGTCGCCTCGCCACATCACTGGCCGTCAGTTTTGCTTGCGTCACTGGCTTTTTGCAGGGCCGCTTGCTGGCTGGCACCTCTGCTTTAGCGGTTTCAGCGGAGCGCTGGCGTTTGACGGCCAAACTCTCCTCCACCTTGTTGGCAAAACTGACGTTCTCAGACGCCATGTTTTTCCTCTGTTCGAAATGAGCCCTGCCCTCTTCAATCCTTTCGTCGGCCCACTTCTGCTGGCGGATCTCATCTTGTGTGAGTTCTCGCTTGCAGTTAGCGAGCCGAGCCCGGATTTTTAAGGCGGACTTGTACTTGGCTTTGGCTTTCAATCCCTCCTTTGACCTTTTGAGCCCGACCCTACTAGGGGTGCTGGTGCTCGCCGGGCCTGGAAGACATTGAGAAACCGGTTTTCGAGTCCCTTCCTGTGATTCGCAATCCGAGTCTCCTTGGACTGCGGTATCGCGCCACATTTTGGGTGTATTTTTGGCAGTAGCTATGCAACCGTCCTGGCCTGCTCCAACCAGTACGGAGGGTGGGTTGCTGGCGACACGCAGAGAGGATTTCTCCCCCCCGTGCCCGCCGGTGGTAGCACCCTTTTCCACCGACGTTTGGGTTGACATCCCAACCCGTGTTTGACCCTTAGTCACCTCCATTTGATTTTTATTTCTGGGAAGTCTACCCATAGCATTTTATCCTTACTGCCAAGGACCTCGAACCATGGTTTGCTCTACGCCCTCGCTGTGCCGAAGCTTTTGAGTGGTGTAGAGTTCACCTTAGCTAGACATATTACTACCTCTCCACAGGCAAGTAGGTTCGTAGTACATTCGTTTGTTTTGGGGCATGACGACATCTGCTTTGGTTAGCCCCTCGCCTTCGCAGTGCCGAAGCCTCTGAATGGTTTGGGGTTCACTTTTAGCTAGACGCCGTCCTGTCCCTCCGCAAGGCAAATAGCACCTGGTACCCCTCGTTTGTCTCGAGGTAGCACGATGCCCATTGCCCAGCCGGCACCCTCGTGGAGGGTTCAGTTGAGGATTTTCGCCAGCCATCAGCCATTATAATTGAGATGAAAAATTTTGGTCATATTTAACCATTATTCTGACCAAAAATTATATTGGTCATATTTAACCATTATTCTGACCAAAAAATTATATTGGTCATATTTAACCATTACTTTGACCAACAAATTATATTGGTCATATTTAACCATTATTCTGACCAAAAAATTATATTGGTCATATTTAACCATTATTCTGACCAAAAAATTCTATTGGTCATATTTAACCATTACTTTGACCAACAAATTATATTGGTCATATTTAACCATTATTCTGACCAAAAAATTATATTGGTCATATTTAACCATTAATTTGACCACAAAATTATATTGGTCATATTTAACCATTACTTTAACCACAAAACTATTCTCGTCAACAAAATTTTTTAACATTTGTTTTGGTCAGCCCTGACCTTAATACTTTTATACCCTTAACTCATAAAATGGGTAAATAAGGGTATAATGGTTTTGTGCAAAAGTATGTAACAGGCAGAAGGAAGCATCTCCGAGCCCATAAACAAACAAAAAATGAACGTACTTGCAAAGCATGTAATTTCAAAGTAAAAGGTGATCATATCACCAACTTGAAAAGGCATATGGTAACGAAGCATATGGAATTGTATCGAAATGAGGCAGAATCAATTGATTTTGATGAAGACGGAGATGACAGCAAAGAAAAAAATCGGTATCAAAATAACATATAAAACTATAAAAAGTGCATGTGTTCAATTCGTGACGGATCACTCTTTGCCATTAGCATTTTTTAATTCAACTCCATTTAAGACGCTCATGGAACAGATTTTCAGTGGTTTGGAAATGGACCCTATAAACTCATTAAACATTGTGACGTTAGTTTATGAGGAATGTTCAAAGTTTAAATCTAAAATAATAAAGACAATTAAGGGAAAAATAATATCATTGAAAATTGATAGTTCTTCTCTGTGCTTGGAATAAACGTACAACTCATAAAAGACAACCAAATAAAAATATTTACGTTGTGTATGAAGGAAATGCAGAGTCGCCAAACTGCTGGAAACCTAAAAAACGAGATAAAGAGTGTTTTGAATGAGTTTAACGTAAGTTACCAACAAGTATATTCATTAACAACATATAACGGCAGAAACATGCTAAAAGCATTAGAATTCTTTGATTCCCAACAAGAAATAGTTCCCCAAGAAGAGAACGACAGCTTAAACGTTGAAGAAATTGAAAATTGTGCTTCGTCACATCCCTTAAAATATTTGCACGTATCTTATGTGAAGTGTGCGGCACATACAATGCAGTTTGCCGTTAAAGATTTTATTGGTGGAAAAATATTGAGCACAATTTTGACTAAAGCTCAGAAAGTTGTGAAAATGCTAAGAACTCAGAATTTAAAGTAAATATATTTTTCAATTCATTTTACATTTTTGCATATTTCGATTAAATTAATTATTATGTACTAATTTTTTAATGGTTTAATAACTATTTTTTTTATTATAGACGTATTTTATTAACAACTAAATTAAACAAACCAGTTCTTGATGTTCCCACCCGTTGGAACTCATTATTCAGCATGTTGGAAAGACTTTTGTTTATACAGTGCATTTGAATAGTCCATTAAAAGAAGAAGAGTGGCAGCAAGTTGAAGAGTTAGGGTCAGTTTTTAGACCAGTTTAAGAAACCACACATTGCAGAAAGAACAACTTTTAATGGGCGATTTATTCCGTTCATGGCTCTATTTGAAAATAAAATTGCAGGCCATAGATAGTACAATGTCTTTGGTCGGACCTAATAAAATTTTGGCAAAGGAACCCCAAGTAATTAATACAGACGTTATGAATGCAGCTATTTATCTGGATCCACGGGTGAGGCGTACTCTTAGCGCAATTAAAAAAGAAAAAGCCAAACTGCATCTGAAAAAATTTGTTGCCCAAATGCTATCTATAAATCAGGTCGGTTCATATAACGTCAGTTGAAGTAAAAAATCTTTAAAATTAAGTATGTATTAAATATAGAAAATTTCGATTATAATTACAGAAAAAAGAGCTCAATGTAAGTCAACCAACAGAGACGATTTGATATCGAGGCCAACTTAATTGGCAAACAAAAAAATATTCATTACCCTATTTATATAAATTAGCTAAGATTGTTCATGCAACTCCTGCTACACAAGTAAGCGTCAAGAGAGCTTTCTCCGGGCTCAAGCTTGTTTTAAGTGATCTACGGTGCAAAATTTCTGAGGAAACTTTGCAGAATATACTGCTCGTCAAACCTAATAAACTGTAAAAATAAATAAAATAAAAAAATTTGATACGTTAGAGTTTCTGTTTATATGCAAAATTGTTTTATAATTTTTAGTCACAACGATCTTATAGAGCATTTTTAAAGAAACTGTATTAAAACGAAAAAAAAAATATAAAGGTCTTGGCTGACCAAAACAAATGAAAATAAATTTTAAAAGTCTTTGTTGACCAATATAATTTTGTCGTCAAAGTAATGGTTAAATATGACCAAAATAATTTTTTTGTCAGAATAATGGTTATATATGACCAATATAATTTTTTGGTCAGAATGATGGTTAAATATGACCAAAATGTTTTCTTCTCAATTATAATGGTTATTTTCTACCAATACTAAAAAAGTCAAAACATAATTGTTATAGAAGATTTTTTTGCCTGCCGCCGCGCCAAGCTGACTCAGCCAGTTTGAGTTGGCAGTCACATGCCGACTAGTGAAGACCGACCATACGTGGTGAAGAGCCACATCCTGCTCGAGGTGCCCCTGCTCTAAACGAAATATGGCGGATCTAGGGAGGACAACTCGAAAAACCCGTAATCACCGGTGTTACCGTTCCGTGCCCCTGTGATGAATGGCAATACGTTAGTGTTTCTTTTAACGGTGGCTTCCGGATACCTGGCACTTCCGGTCGTATAAGTACCCGATCCGGGGTATGAGGCTCTGCCCTTGGGGATACTTCCTTCCTCACTACTCGTGGGACCTATATATGGAACATACAAACCAAAATACCCGCCAAGAAGCAGGGTGCTCAAGCAGCCCCAAATCGAGTTACATCGAACCTATCCGGGAGCCCGAAGAAGCTATGGACATCTATTCACAAAGCTCTGGCACTGACACTATAACCAAGGAAGAGGAAGAAACCCTTCTCGCCTCTCCCAATGTTGACAGACCAAAGCGGGTCACACTATCTGGCACCGCAAGGAAGAGGTTGCGCAGACATCTTGCGAACGGTATACCCATGGATGAGGCCAAAAAACTCGCTCAGAAGCTTATGGACCCTCCTAGGGCGGTGCCCAGCATGAGTGGCGCTACCAACAAGCGAGGTAGATCAGCCAACAAGACCCCAGAAGAGGCGTCGACTAAGAGGGCCATAATCAAAACCACGGCACCTAGTTCCCTGACGAAGGGTGTCCATTCAAGCGTATTGGTTGCCACGGGGGCTCCAGCAGCCTGCATAGCCGCAGCTGCGGATGGGCAAGCAACACAAGAGCAGTCACCCAAAGACGGTGAAATGGCCTCCTTTTGGGACAATGCCAGCTCGGCGTAGATGGCGATACTCCCTGCCGACTACCCCAGAAATCTTCTCACGACGGAGCAGCTCAACAGCATCCAGTCCGCCATCTTGTCGAGGGTGATGGCTCAGATACACGGCTCTTTGAATCTGCTGTTCTCTGGCTGCACTTTCCAACCAGAGTGGATGGCCATAACATGCGGGAAGGCGGAGGCAGTCGAGTGGCTGAGCACAAAGGTGCCCAAGCTCCGGCTGTGGAAGGACGCCCACATCAAGGTAGTCCCTGAGACAGAGGCTCCACGTGCCGCCGTCTTCATTGGCTACTTTCCGCTTCCTAATGCGGATATGAAGACGGATGAGATTTTGAAGCTCGTCGAGGGCCAGAACAGGGGCCTGCGCGTGAGAGACTGTCGTGTATTTCACCGCGAGATGAGACAAAATATGGCCATCATTACTTTAGCGCTGGAACAAGTCTCGGCCGACCGGCAAAACTCGCTGGGGTACCAGCTCAATTTTTCGTGGGGCACGGCTACACTCAAGCCAAAGGCCAGCACGCAGCCGAAGGAACAGGTGGTGGCTCCTGCTCTCGCAGTGGAGAGGCCCACCTGCTCCAAGGCCATCACACCGCACACGGCTGCAACAACACCGCATGATGCCGCTGAGGAGACTCATGCAACCCCTGGGCTGCCTGTGACCAACAGCACAGTCCGGACACCCAGTGAAAATGGGGCTAGTGGAACCGCATCTGCCCAAGAGCCCGCACCACCGCGGAAAATCCTGCGCCCTCCCCCCTACGGGCGCATCACTTGCGGAACCGGGCGCGTGAACAAGGGTGTGAGGCGCACACCTGAGGAAAAGGCACTTCTGCGTTCCAACCGAGGCCGTAAGATGGCGGCCAGGGGCCACAAGAGGGCGGACTAATGTTCTGCCCCCCCCCACTCTCCCCAACACCCGGAGACACTTCAGATGTCTCCAAGCAAACCAAGCAAAGGCCGCATCTGACATAGCATTTATCCAGGAGGCATGGATAAATGCCGGACGTGTCCTGAGCGGCGTTGTTAATTAACAAAAATTTAACATATGTTCCCCTATCACAGCTCATCACTGGTGCAGTTTGGGTTAAAATACCCACTGCCCATGGCGAGCAGGAGGCAGTGCTGGCCTCCGCCTATCTGCCCAGCGACTCAGACGTTGTGCCTACGGCGGCTACATGTGCCCTGGTAGAGCAATGCCAGAGGAACCGGCTCCGGTGGATAATCGCTTGCGATGCCAATGCGCATCACACGGTCTGGGGGAGCAGTGACATCAACAAAAGAGGTGAGTACCTTCTTGAGTACATTATTAGTAATAACGTAGGTTTACTAAATCGAGGCAGCGAGCCTACATTTATCAATACAATTAGAGAGGAAGTCCTCGGCTTAACTCTCTGTGGTCTAAACATGTTGTCCGTTGTCTCAAACTATCACGTTGCGAGTGATCACTATGTCAGATCACCAGCACATTAGATTTTATATAGGATGCACCTTGCAATGTAGCCTAGTTACTAGAAATCCCAAAAACAACAACTGGGATCTTTTCTGTTTTGAACTTGAGCAATCCAGAGACTGCTCCACCCGTCCGATAATATCCATAGACGAGCTAGAGCGTGAGGCTACTGTGCTTCATACGAACATTGAGTCGGCATATAACGTTAGCTGCGAACAAAAAGTTCTTAAGATCAGAAGGGCTGTTCCCTGGTGGAATAAGAGCCTTGACGATCTTAAAAAGGCTGCACGCAGGCTTTTCAATAAAGCGAAGAGTGGGAAGGCCACATGGGATTCCTACAAATCTGCTTTAACGCTCTACAATACAAAGCTGAGAAGGTCAAAACGAGCTACGTGGTGCCAACACTGCGGGCAGATTTTAACTCTCCCGCAAGTTTTTAGGCTACAAAAAGCCCTCTCCAAGGACCACTCAAACGGCATCTGTACGTTGAAAAAGCCAGATGGAACACACACAAACAACCCAAAGGAAACGAGCAGCCTACTCCTGGCTACTCACTTTCCTGGGTGCGTGGCTATGGAGCAACCCATCTTAGAGAATGAGGCACCAACCTACCTCTCTGGGATTCTAGAGTGCCTACACCTGCGCATGGCTATGGTGGTAGACTCCAATGGGTCTGAGGGAAGGGAACCCTCTATCGCTCAGAACGTGTTGGACCAATGCCCTATAGACTGTTTCATCAAAATAGCGTACAATGGGCTGGCTATACAGAGTTTCAGTCCACTCAAATCTCCTGAACCAGATGGCATTTATCCATGCTTGTTGCAGCGGGGACTGCACCAACTCGCACTCCCCCTGGTCCGTTTATTCCGAGCTAGTCTCTTGTTTGGACACATACCAAGGAAATGGGCTAAGGTGAAAGTTGTATTTATTCCTAAGGTAGGGAAGAAAGATTCCCAATTGCCTAAGTCCTATAGACCGATTAGTCTTAGCTTCTTCTTCCTTAAAACTATGGAGAAGATATTTGACCAGCACATCAAGAAGGTGAATCTTAAGCATCTTCCCCTACATACGTACTAATATGCGTACCAAGCTGGTAAGTCAACTGAGTCTGCCATTCACTGCCTTACAACAACCATTGAAAAGGCCATTGGCGCTCAACAAAAAGCACTAGCTGCCTTTTTAGACATCTCAGGAGCTTTTGACAACACGTCATATGAGGCTATCCATGCCTCTCTTGCACGAAAAAATGTCTCCACACCCATTAGTAGGTGGATTCTGGAAATGCTTAAATCCAGAATCATAACTGTAGACCTTGTAGGAACCATGACCTCAATCACAGCCACAAGGGGGTGCCCTTAAGGGGGAGTACTCTCTCCTCTCTTGTGGACTTTGGTCATTGACGAGCTACTCTATAAGCTCAACAACTTAGGGTTCTCCACTCAAAGCTACGCTGCTGATCTAGTCATCTATATAATGGGCTGGCATGAGGGAACCATCTCGGACCGCATGCTGCAAGCCCTTAATATAGCCAGCAGATGGTGTCAGGACAAAGGATTGTCCATAAGCCCGTCTAAAACTGTTTTAGTTCCAATTAGCTGGAAAAGGTCTCTTTCTCTAACAAGACCATCCCTAAATGAATCCACTTTTGACTTTTCGGCTAAAGCCAACTACTTAGGAGTTACACTCGACTCCAAGCTCAACTGGAATTTACACCTTGAAAAGACCATAAATAAAGCCATCCGAGCATACTTCGCTTGCAACAGGCTTTTCGGTAGAACATGGGGCGTCAGTCCCAAAATGATCTACTGGTCTCTTAACACTGGTGGACGAAATCTACCTAGAAGGCAGCTGCGGCTGCACTTACCAAAGTACAACCACTGGTCTGCATAGTCATCACTGGAGCCATCCGGACTTGTCCCACTGCAGCACTTGGAGTCATAACTGGCATACCCCCTCTACCCATCAAAAGGAGGCCTGCCTGTGGGCACTTCGCCTTCAAAACATCATTAATATAATAAGTGGTGATCTTACCGGGCATCTTTGGGAACATATAGATCCTACCAAAGTAATCTCTTTTATTAGAAGCCTCGGTATAGAGGATCTACCCTAATTCCTACAGACCGGCACAAAAGACCTAACATCTGGTCGCAGTGCAACAAGGCCCTCGTAATAATAATAGTAAATTTTTTGCTTGCAATTATTTACATGTTATTTAGTGAACAAACGCATATTGCCCACGACATATCATCCAGCTTTCTGTTGCACAGTAGTTCAGCTCTTGCTGGAACTACCAACACGCTAATCCTCTTTAATGACAGGAAAGGTTAGGTAAGGTTTAACCGGCTGACCCTCCCAGGAAGTGTAACACATAGATCGCTCAAGGGTCCTTAGTAAGGCCGGTGATCAGAAATGGGCAGGACTATGTGTGTGTGTGGTCCGGCGAAGTATGTGTGCTGCAGGCAAGCGCCAGAATCTTTTTGTGCTCCTGCCTGCTGGCTTCTTGCCTTGCATTTCCTGCATTCGTCGTTGTCTGTTATGCCTAGCCATTTTGCGTGTGCTGCCACTAGGCAGTAGACTGTCAGGAGGCCCACAAGCCTTTGGAAGTCATGCCTTTGTAGCTTTAGCATATATTTCGTAAATTTTTCGTCGTTGATTTTGCACATTATTTTTGAGATTTTGCAGTCAGAGGTGTTTTCCCACCTTAATACTGCTGAGTCCCGTGCCTGTGTTTCTATGTAGGAGTGTAGCGTTCGCAGGGAGATCGGAACTTCCTCAGTATCACTGTTGAGTCCCGTTGAACCTTGCTTAGCTAGAGTGTCTGCTATTTAATTGCCCTCGGAGCCCTCATGGCTTGGAATCCAGTAGATGCGCACTTTTTTAAAGGTGCCGAGTGCATCTAGCGTTTCTCTGCTCGCCAGGACATTCCGAGAGCTTATGCGGTGGGCCTGCAAGGCTTTGATTGCTGCCTGATCATCTACGAATATGTTTACTTTGTCCTGCGTTGTGTTTTTTTTGTAAGACTACTTCTGCTGCTTTCCTGATTGCGAATATCTCCGCTTGGAATATGCTGCAATGGTCCGGGAGCTTGTATGAGCGGCTAAGGTGGTTCAGCACAGTCGTCTGTATATATGTTGATGGCCGTCTGCTCAGCTCCTGAGTGCCATTCGTCTTTTCCTAGGCGTAAAGTTAAAATTGTTTCTTGGGTCATGTAGTCTGTTTCGACTTGGATCCCTCTTCTGGTTGCACTATGCCCGTAGTTTTGTATCTTAATGTTGCCAATAGTGCAAAGACTTTATCAAGTCTGTTTTGCTGTTAGGCGTGCCTGTATGTCCACGGAGTTGACATTCAGTACAGTCTGTAGTGCTTTAGTAGGTGTAGTTCTTAGCGCCAATGTGATGCACGTAAGTGCATGCAGCTGAGTACACCGTAGAGCAGAATGGTGCGCACAATCGAGATTAAAATCCAATGTGTCAGTCTTGGTGAGAGACCCCAAGAGCTACCCAACATCTTTTGCGATGTATAGAGTGCATTGGTGGCTTTCTTCACTTTCCTCCACATTGAGCTTCCAACTCAACTTGCTGTCCATTACTATCCCAAGGTGTTTGATACTTTCCTTTGTTATCAGTCTTATCGTTTATTTTCGGTGGAGTCCGGCGAGGTACTTTGTATCTTTTAGTGAAGAGAATGAAGTGCGTCTAGTCCGCGTTGATACTAAGACCAGCTTCCATGGCCCATTCTAGAATTTCCTTGACTATGTGGTCCATGACTGAGCTGATTGTCGATGGACACTTGCCCGTGATAATTATGCTTATGTCGTTCGCATAGGCGGTTATCTTCGGGACTTTCCGTTTGAATTTCTTAAGTAGGTTATTTAAAACCAAGTTCCACAGTAGGGGTGAAAGCACTCCTCCTTGGGGAGTGTCACAATTGGCTTCCCTGATTCCGGTGGTGGTTCCCCATTCCGCTAGAAGAATATTTCTTCTGTTGCTCAGTATGTTCTGGACCCAGGAGTAGACTACTCCTGCTGGGATCACAGCTCTTAGGCTGTGCATTATTGCTTCCCTTCGACTCATTGTTAAATGCTCCCGAGATGTCAACAAATGCGCCTAGTGCGTATTCTTTATGGTGAAGTGCTTTCTCTAGGGTTGCCACGAGAGAATGTAACGCTGTTACCACCGACTTGCCCTTCGTGTATGCGTGTTGGTTCTGCTCTAGATTCATCTCTGTGTTCTCTCTGATGTGGAGATCTATCAGTATCAGATCTAGAGTTTTTAGCAGGAACGAAGTCCGGCTATTTGGTCTGTAATCTTTAGGCAGCACTTGGCAACATTTTCCAGCTTTTGGCAGGAAAATTACCCGTGCTGTCCTCCAGGCCACCGGCTCATAGCCATACCTAAGGCAACCTCTAAAAATTTCCCTCAGCCATGGAGTAATCATATGTTTGACCTTCTGCATCATGGCCGGAAATATTCCGTCTGGACCTGGTGATTTATAGCTCTCAAAGGAGTCTATCGCCCACATTATCCGTCGCGTTGTTGTGATATCCTCAGGAATTTCCACACTTGTGGTTAGAGATATTGTTTGTGTTGAATTCGGTGCAGTTAGGGAAATGCGCCTCTAGGAGCACATTTGCCGCATCTTCACTGCTTTCCGTCCATCTGCCGTCTTCGGTTTTTCGGTTTTTCCATGCGTGTCTTTTGGCTACTCGTACTTTTTTCTGAAAATCACGGATCCGTATTTTGTATTCGATCCATTCTTGTCTTGCGAGTTTGAAGAGCTCTAGAACTTCTGTCTTTTGTCTTTTGAATTCTGGAGTCCACCATGGAGGTTTGTGTCTCTTCTTCTCTTGATGCGGTCTACATGTTTTGTGATAAACTGCCACCAGATTTTTTTTGAGTGTCTGCAAGGACTTTTCTAATTTATCTACTGAGGCTATCTTAGGTAGTCGTGGTAGGTTTCTTTGAACCTCTTTTCCGAACAGCTGCCAGTCCGTGTTCCGCGGGCTTCTATTCACTTTCTTCGTCGTTCAAAGTTAATACGAAATTGAATGAACCTGTGATCTGAGAAGGAGTGTCTACTTAGGACTCTATTTTTTTTTACCATGGTAATCGTTACCGACGCAAGGGTAATATCTTAGACGTTTTATGAGATGGGACCAATATACGTTGGTTCTTCCCCCTCGTTTGCTTTCTTTAAATAAGTATTAAGTATGAAGTCAAGCAGTGACTCACCTCTACCGTTGATATCCCCACTTCCCCATGAGCATTGGCGTCTGCTCCAATGATGAGGGCTTGCTCTTTTGGCTCAGCCTCCGTCACCAAGCGAGTGAGCACTTGAGGTGGTGAGTCGATGTTATGCGCCATGTAGCAGGATGCCAACAAGATTGGTTCATCTCTACCGCCTTCTAGCACTAACACCGTGAGGTCGTCAATACTGTAATTAGACAATAAGTAATCATAGATACCTTTCCTTACTAGAATCATGGTCCTTGCTCTACTCACTGTTGACGGGTAGAATATATTGCAGTTTGGACTTTTCACTTTTGCCACTTGATTATCTGCAGCACCTGGTCCGCTGGTACAGCTCGCGGGAAGAGAACTTTTGCCTTCGGCACGGACGGAATAGAAGTTCTGTCCACTACCTCCAGCTTGGCACCCTCCCATGGAGCGTCCAGTGCAGCCACAACGCCGGTGAACTACTTCGGGGTGAGTTCATCCCTGCAGCT
Source organism: Scaptomyza flava (assembly GCA_030179655.1). Classification (NCBI taxonomy): domain Eukaryota; kingdom Metazoa; phylum Arthropoda; class Insecta; order Diptera; family Drosophilidae; genus Scaptomyza; species Scaptomyza flava. The sequence goes on from JARNME010000404.1 coordinate 60,170,199, forward strand.
CAGGATTTTGACGCCGGAGAGCCAGCCCGCTCCATTAAAAGAGATTGGAAGAGAGTCCAGTGCGCCCATACGCCTCAGAAGCTCAACGAACAGTAGCGCCTCCACCTTCTTCCACGGTTCGGGCTTCATCTAGCCGTTTGGGTTGCTCCGGTCGATGAGCGCGACGACAAGATGCCACCTCGCCACATCACTGGCCGTCGGCTTTGCCCACGACATTGGCTTTTTGCAGAACCACTTGCCAGTTGGCACCTCTGCTTTTGCGGTTTCAGTGGTTCGCTGGCGTTTGACTCTCCTCCACCTTGTTGGCAAAACTGAACTCCTTCGGCGCCATGTGCCTTTTTTTCTCGAAGTAAGACCTACCCTCTTCGATCTTTTGGTCAGCCCACTTCTGTTGGCGTACCTCATCCTCTGTGAGATCTCTTTTACAGTCAGGAAGCCGAGCCCGGATCTTAACGGCAGCCTTGTATTGGACCTTGGCTCTCATGCCCTCCTCTGACCTTTTGAGCCCGACTGTACTGGGGGTACTGGTACTCTTCGGGTTTGAGGTTAATGGCAGATCCTTGGCCTCTGAGGTAAGAGACCCTCCATGTGATCCGAGTCTCTATGGACTGCGGTATTACGCCACCTTTTGGGTTTTAGTTGTTGTTGTGTTTTTGCAGTATTTTTGCAACCGTCTTGGCCTGCTCCAACCAGTACGGAGGGTTGGTTGCTGGCGACACGCAGAGAGGATTTCTTCCCCCCTCCCCCCCCCCCCCCCCCCCGTGTCCACCGGTGGTAGCACCCTTTTCCATCGACGGCTTGACCGTCCGTCATCTCCAAATGATTTATTCTTCTGGGTAGTCTACCAATAGCATTTTAACTTTACTAACAAGGACCGCGAACCATGGCTTGTTCCACGTCCTCGCAGTGCCGAAGCCTTTGAGATGTTTGGAGCTCCTTTCCGCCAGGCAGCGATGTTCTTGCCTTGGTTTACCCCTACCCACGCAGTGCCGAAGTTTTTAAGTGGTATAGAGCTCCCCTTAGCTGGGCATCGGGGCACTCATAGTGCCGAAGCTTCTGAGTGGTGTGCAGTTTGCTTTGGCCAGACGCCGCCCTGTCTCTCCGCAAGGCCAATTGCACCAGGTACCCCTCGTTTGTTTTGAGGCAGCACGATGCCCTATGCCCATCCGGCACCCTCGTGGAGGGTTCAGTTGCAGATTTTGGCCAACCACAGCAAAGGTTAACTAACATTTAATTAATTTTCTCAAAATCTGTAGCTGTAGCTACGTAGCTTCGTAAATTTTTTTTACGAGCCATGGCTTGGGGATCGAACTGGTCGTCAAAATATCTGAAAAGATTTTCTGAAGCCAGTTAATGGCAGTATCCCCTGCATATTGCAGTTGGGCTGGACTGATTCCATCCAGCCCAGGGGGTTTGTAGGGCGAGAAGCTGCTTATGGCCCAAGAGATGATATCCCTGGAGAAAAGGTCGGTGGAGACTTGTTCCTGAATTTTTCTGTGGATATGGGGTCGAAAACCTGCAACTGAGCATCCGGGAAAGTGGGTTTCCACCAAAAGTTCCACTGACTCAAGACTGGTCGTTGTCCATGAGTCATTGGGTCCTTTGAGGAAGCCCACGGGTGCATGTGTGCTGGAGAGAACTTTCCTGAGCCTAGCGGCTTCTGTGGTACTCTCGATTGTGGAGCAGTTCTGCCAAGCGGAGCGTTTAGCTTGTCTAAGTGTGTTCTTGTAGGAGTTAAGGCTGACTTTATAGAGACTCCATGATTGGTCGTCTCCCCTGAACCTTGCTTTGTTAAAGAGCTTTCGCGAAATTTTCCGAAATTTTTGTTTGTGAGCAGCTCTGTGTGCTCGAGGGCAAAGGGTCACGCTTAGGGATTCTCTGGAATGAGTTTTGTGAGCATTTTTTGAAAGTGGTCCAGTTCGTACGTCTAACGTTTCTGCACCATTTAGGCTTTGGGATATCGAGAGAGAACACTATATCGATATACCTTTGATCAGAGAAGGAGTGCTCATCTAGCACTCTCCATCTTGTAAGTCTCTGGTGAAGGGAGGCTGTGGCTAGCGTTAAGTCTAGGACTTCTTCCCTATTCTTTGTAATAAAGGTTGGGTCGTTTCCTATATTACAAATACAGACTCGTCGTGAGGATATAATTGAAGAGTAACTCACCCCGTTCATTTATATCCGAGCTACCCCACTGATGGTGGTGAACGTTAGCGTCGCAGCCTATGATCAGCTCGGTGTTAGTCGCTTCGCAGTCGGCGATTAGCGCACGTAGCAGTTGATGAGGAGGTGGCCCTTGATGGTCGTGGGCCATGTCGGTTGAGCTGAGCTTGATGTGTCCTGACTCAAGCTCGAGGCACGCAGCAGTGTTGTCGCCATTGCTAAAATTAGGGAGCAGAAAAATGTCTAGATGTTTCCTTGCAAGTATGCAGGTACGAACTTTACCTTCGTTGCGGGCTACAAGCAGCTTGTAGTCCTTAGTCCCCAGTCCAGAAACCTTACCACAGCAGACCCAAGGTTCCTGAATGAGGACAACGTCTACTCCGCATTGGCTTGTGCGGAGCAGCAGAGCGGCTGCAGCCGCCTTACAGTGGTGGAGGTTTATCTGAAGAAGTCTTAGAGACATCTTCAAGTTTCGTCTCCACCACTGTCAGATCAGCCTCTTCGTCTGAATCTGCGTCGAGGTTGATCATGTTGGCCATGTCTTTTGCGAAATCCAAGTCTTCTGAAAGGTGGGCGTCACCTGCCTTGGCTTCGGCCACCGGGTCACTTTCGGTGACAGGGTTTTTTGCACAATGGGCTGTAGTGCCGCCTGCAGTGGCCTCCGCCGTTTGCTGCTCACCTGGAGCTACAAGCGCCGCTGGTGCGTCCTCCTGAGCCAAAGGCTTGCTAGCCGCGTCTGAGCGGTAGACCCGTATTACTACCGGCTTAAAGCCGTAGTGGGCCGATCCGTTAGTTGCGGCTAGGGCCTCCGCTGATTCGTCATTTATTACTAGGATCACCTGCCGATTATTGCCTTCTGGCGCCTCGACCTTAGCGATCCTCCAGTCTCGTAACCAGGTCGGGGTTACTCAGTTGGAAGAGTTTTAGGATCCTTTCGAGATCCTCGGGCTTGGCGGAAACCCAGACTCTTGCTCGTGGTCGACTAGGCACGTCTTTCCAGTCTACTGCCTCTAGCTTTGCGCCGGGATAGACCTCCCCTAGAAGGCCAACAGCTTTCTTGTATAGCTCTGCGGATTTGTTGTCTTCACAGGCTATAGCTTGTACCATCCGGCATCAGAGCAACGGGGTGGCGGTCCGTCAGATAGCAGCATCAGGTCGACTACCTTCTCCTGCAGCTCATTTTCAATGGCCCCCCACCTGTTCCGCGGGATATGGACCTCTTTGTGGCCCCTGTCGAGGACCCCAATGAGAACCTTCTCCTGAGCGGCTTCGGCGAAGGACCAAGTGAGCGGCTGTGGCCGCGGGGGTGGCCTGATCCACTTGGCTTGCGGGGCTGGTTCCTCAACGGAGCGTTGACGCTTCTGCTTGGCCTTAGCAGATGCGGCAGGGATAGCTGGCTTGAAATCCAGATGGATTTTCTTGGCCCACTCCACCAGGTTGACCACGTCGGGAAATGAGGGCTGGGCGGTTAAGCTCTCTTGCAGAATCTCTGCCGCGCACCGCCGGTCCTAAATGGACGGTTTATTTGCCGCTATGGTAGCGGGCCCCAAGGCAGTAGCCTGCGTCACGGACCGGGAAGCTGGTGTTGCAGACTTATGCTGCAACTTCCGAACTCTGGGAGCCACTCCAGGTCGACGTCCGAGGTGTGAAGACGAATGGCTTGTTCGCCCTGCACCTGTACCGCTGGAGGCATTTCGACCACCTGCTGGCCTACCAGGCGTCGGAAAAGAGGTGCTAGCACCTGCAGGGGTGCTAACACCGATTAAGGGATTGGCGTTTCCCACCGGGTTTTTTAAGCGATCCGGTCACTAAATTTTTGTTTGTTATAAAAGAGCTCATTTTTGATCCCACGAGTAGACGGGAAAGGAAAGTCGCCCGCGGCATAGCCCGTGTGACGAGGAAAGCCTATTTAAACTGGAGGTCGGCAGGTATCCAGAGTTCGCAAAGTAACGACCGAGCACCCCTCGGCCACGAGTCGCTCGGCACAATGCTGTTCCACCTGGGACTGGGGAAATTTTATAGAGTTTCTTCTCTCCCCCGACTACCATTCTTCAGCACCCTTGGCAGAGACATGACCGTACCAAGGGCCTGCTTCCAGCCGCCCTCGCGAGGAAAGTATAGTCGCACTTCCAGTTGTGAGCCGCAAGGACGGCACGCACTGCACGGTCACGCATTCAAATTGGCGGTATGAATGCTTTTCCCTGCGGCACGCGTTGTTCACCTTGTTGCTCTAATTGGCTGACGGCCATGTTAACACTAACTGTTAACACTAACTTCTCGCATAACTCCCTTTAACAGACCGAAAATATTAACTGTAGCATAACTGAAAAGAACCTGGTTCATTTGAACACATGTTCGATAAAACATCGCAATGCTTCAACGAAAAAGTCACAAAACAGCTGATTGAAGGTTGAAAAGGTAAGCGCAAATTTGTATAATACTTTTAAAACAATTAATAAACTTCGATTTTAGATGGATTTTCGGAAAAATATGTTAATTGGGATCAATCGATGGAGAATTTTTTTTATGGAATTGTGGGATGAAAGCTTTATTGCGCACAGGGCAATGCGAGACGTGGATGGCGCGACAGTTTGGTATAAATTTGAATGCTTGACGCGCAAGTATAAGTAAGATACAGTAAGACCCCGCTCAACGCTGTTTCGTTTAGCCCTATTTCGGCTTAGCGCTGTTTTTATCAACCCGGGAATTCCCCTTTTATTTACATTTAAAGATAGCCTCGTGTAGCGCTGCTTCGCCTTACGCTCTTCTTTGATGGAACGCATCTCCCGCGTTAAACGAGGAATTTCTGTATGTAGAAAACGGTGTATAGTAGATCCTAAATCTAATTATTGTTGATTCCTTCTAGACAAGAATTTTAAGATCAGGTACCGTCAGGTAATGCAACATCGAAGTGGCAGCTATTTTATAGGATGCATCGCATATTGCAACAGGTTAGATCAATATATATTGAAGGTTACATCGACCAAACTACAAACGCATCACTATTGTTTGGCACATCCAGCTCCCAAAGTTTTCCATGACTTGGCTATTTCCAACATAAATACAGAGATATTATTATTTTCAAATATGCTTGCTTTTTAATTTTAACTTACAAATGCTATGTGAAATGTTCGTGGCCGATGTTTTTATATAATTATATTACTCTCTCTCTTTCATTACAAGCAAAATAGCTTGTATGTAATGCATGATATCCACATAATGTTCTACTAAACTACGAAATTCTCTTGGAATTACAATCACCAATTTTAATTTCTTCGTAAAGTCCCGAATCCACGTCATTATAGAGATGCTCTCTCAAATTCGTTTTCAGGCTGAGTTTTTTAACTCTCGACCATAAGGTTGATGATATAATGCATGCTTAAATATCATCTGCTGGTGTCCCCCTCTTAATGACTGGGAGGGTTTGTCGGAAATTATCTACCGTTCCTCTCATTATATCTGTACTATCTTGCAAGTCCTGAAGAGTCCGATATAAAGCTTCTATAGCTTTCTTGTAAGACAGCAGCATCCTACCTCGCGAACTATTTTTACTGAAATTACAAGTATGCGGAACTTAATGGGCCAGATTTAATGGTAATTTAAAAAGAGAACGTGGCAATACCCGAAGAAGATACTGCAACTGCTATTTTTTGGTCTAATCTGACGGAAATTTTTAATCGGTTAAGCAAAAACGTTTTTCCGGTTCTTCCGAGTCTTCATGGAGTATCCTTTAATCTTCTTCCTTTAAGGCCATATAATATGTTGGATATTTTATATTGAGCAAATGTTATTCATGTAGAGATATAAACATCCGTTTAGGTTTCTTTATTGAATGCATTTGAATATTAATTCTAACTTAAGGCTGACCACTGCTTCGGCAGAGAAGTCAGCGCGAGAGCCGTACATAGTTTTGTATATAATATAATGAGAGCGAGAGTATACACATATGTATAGTAGACGGTCTAAGCGTGAGAACGCTGACGCGGCATCGTTGTGCGCGTTGCATTCTTACGTAATCATGTTACCAGCACTGGGTGCTTGGCTTATTGTTTATGCAACGACAAAGTGTTGCTGTTTATTATATTTGAATATATATGGATATCTGTGTATACTACAATCCTATGTTACTTCTACTAATACCTCCAAGAATATAGATACAAAGTTTCATGATGATTGGCTAAGTAGTTTTCTCGTGAAAGCGTAACAAACAAACTTACATTCACAATTATAATATTAGAAGGGATGTGTCATGCATAGTAGGTAGCAACCAATATCCCATTAAGTATTCGGTATGTCACGAAACACGGAACAAAAACTCATTTATAAAACTTTTAATGCGAAAGTCATTGGCTTCTATTCACTTAACTGGACATTTTTAAATGCTAAAAATAATACTAGCGGATGCTAGGATGTGAAAAAATAATAATACTATAAATATTTAATACTTATTATTAATATATTGATAGCGTTTTTACACGAAATTGGCCAACCTTGATATCTCATATTCCAGTGGAATCTTGTGCCACTTTTCCAGTACTGCCTTTTTTGGCGCTGTATGCTTTTTAGTCTCGTATTTCCTTCTTATTTTGTAGATCAAAAACTATCTATGAGATTAAGGAAGGCGAAAGAAAACGAAAGCAGACTTAAAGCAAATAGTGAAACTTGTTAAGTGGATGCTACCAGCTATGTTGCCAACAATTTGGATGCTCAGGCTCAAAAGGTGGGGGCGGTATGGGTAGGAGTGGTGTCCAATGTTTGGCATCTTTGGAATTCATTACCAGCTATCTTCTTACCAAATTTGGCGACTCTAGCTCAGAGATATACGCATCCCACATTTTGATAGGGTGGGCGGCTGGGGCGGTATAGCTGGGCGTGGCATCCAAAACTTTTGAAGCATCATTTTGGGAGACTCATCACCTATCTTGAAACAAAATTCCCTGGCTATAGCCAAAAACTGTGGAATTATAGGCGTTTCTGATTTCAAGCTGCGGTGGCGAAATGAATGGGCATGGCTCCAAAATTTTAGATGCAGTTTTTTGTGGATCCCAGAAGCTATCTTCATTCAAGATTTGATAACTCAGGCTCAAAAGGTATACGCCTAACAGTTTTTTAAAGAGGTGGCTGAGAGCAGTAAAGGTTGGCGTGACGTACAAAGTTTGGGGGTCGTTACTAGCTATCTTCCTACCGAACTTGGTGACTTTAGCTTAGATACAAACATTGCCGTTTCAAAGAGGCTGTGGGGCGTGGGGCATAGTTTGGGGGCGTCGCATCAACATTTTTATACTCGTTACCGTTCTAAAGACTAGAAACTTTCCAATTCTCTTTGAACATGGGTCAAACCGATAAATTTGATAACTAAAAACTGATACTTTCACATATTTCGCACATCCTTACAGCTAGCACAACCAAATTTGTTAAGAAAATGGCTACTAGCAAACCCCAAAAAACTGGAGCCACGCCCACCCTTTCCGCTCCCAGCCTCCTCGGATTTTTAAGTCAAAAAAGCCTATCAAAAGTTTAGATGCCACGCCCACCAATACTGCCCTAGCCACCCCATCCACCCCAAAGCTTCGTCAAAAACGAGAATGCGTGTATCTTCCAAAGTTGTGGAGCTAGAGCCACCAAATTTGGTAGGAAGATAGCTACTAGCAATCCCAAAAAAGTTTTGGAGCCACACCCACCCATTCCTCCCCCCTTTAACCACCTTTTACAAACTTTGAGCTAGAGTCACCAAATTTATATAAAGATAGTATTGACATCTTACATAGATCTGCAGCAAAAACTTGGATGCCACGCCCAACCATACCGCCCCCAGCCTCCCTGCAACCGTACCCCTTTGCAATCAGGCCTCTTTTAAAACTAGTAACGAATATACCGCAGTCGGTTGAGTCCGACTGCAACGTTTCCACATGTTCTACAAATCTATGTGAGACTGACTATCTATCTTTCAAACTTTTTTTGACTCTAGCTCAAAAGATACACGCATACCAGTTGTTGGGCGTGGCATCCAAAGTTTTGATTAAGTTTTTTGGGGAGACGTCATCACTTACCTTAGCATCAAATTTAGTGAATCCAGCTCAAAAACTGAGGTAGATACAGGCATTATAGTTTTTAAAAGTTGGGTAGGCTGGGGGCGGTATTGGTGGGCGTGGCATCCAAAGTTGTGATGCAGATCTTTGGGGGTCGTTACGATCTACCTTCCTACCAAATTTAGTGACTTGCTTAAAAACTGACGAAGATCAACGCATTCATGTTCTTGACGATGCGCTGGGGCCGCTATACAAAGTTTTGATGCAGGTTTTTAAAGGATTGCCTTCGCCTAGCTTGACACCAAATGTGGTGACTATAGCTCAAAAACTGTTGAAGTTATATGCGTTTCAGATTTAAAACTGCGGTCGGACTTAAGGCAGCTTTTGAAGGACGCTAGTAGCTATCTTCCTCCCAAATTCGGTAACTCTTACTGTAAAGGTGTGGTAAAGGTAAAGATTGATCGATTTTGAGTTCTCGAATTTATCGATTCTCTTCAGTAAAACCTTAATTTTGACACTTTATCTGTCCCAGCCAAAGAAAAAGATAGTTGCAAAGTTTCAAGCAGAGTTCGCAAGAAAGTCTCGACACTTTCAGAATGTCTGAAAAAAACACTCTCTTTGGGACATAATGCAAAAAGCGAGCGAGAAA
>JARNME010000404.1:60179050-60199831 GCA_030179655.1 Scaptomyza flava
ATGAACATGTAGGGGGCTTCGTACGAAAGATTTGTAACTTCTGGGTATGGTTGATCGTCGGCTTAGAATAAAACACTTTGAGGTTATTATTAAATCGGAAATTATTGACTTTGTAATTTTCTTCGCGTGACCTCTATTTGACACTTGTAAATTAGAACTGTCTACTACCGCATCAGCTTCCAGTAGCTGAAGCCTCTGTTAAAGGCTGCAGTCGGCTAGAAGGCTCGGCTTGTGGCGAGTTTCTAGCGACGGCAGCAGTGCTGCGCGGTTCTCCCCTTTGCAAGGATTGAAAGAGTAGGATGGAAGGTTGGATCGGAAATTATGCTGGGAGTTAGGACGGGATTACGCTGGACACGACACCGAGAGCATCCAACAAATATGGTGTTTTGTGCCACCGGAAGGCCATTCTGGCTGGGAACAAACCCTGGCACCAAGAGTTCCTGATGCAAATCAGCTCCTAGCACCAGGGACACACGCTTTGGACGAAACCAAGTGTTGTCCGATTGCACAATGTTGGCGAAATGTGCCTGGACGCTCTCCGGGATCGGTTTAGCTAGCGTCATCGTCTGGACGCCCTCCTCCACCTTTAAAACTGCCTCCCTCATGAATGTAGCCGCTCGGTCGTGGAGGAACACCGTGCAGGCCTCATCCGCACCAACGCTGGTGACGGATAGGCCGAAGCCCTTTGCCAAAGAAGCGCTGATGCGGCTTATTGGACTGCACGGGTCCACGAGCGCAGCCAGCTTGTTGAGAAAAAGGGAGAATTCAAGTAGCGACATCAACGACGTTGACATCGCCGGCTGGGGACTCTCCGCTGGTGATGCGGATCGCTTCCTGCATCGTTCCACGCGACGCTGGGTTGCTGATGGGGTGCCGGAAGTGGACGCTGCCTTTCGGGGTGACTCTGAGAAGTGGAGCAGCGTGTGGTGGTCCGCTTTGCACTTGCGGCACTTGTCCTTGCTGCGGCCTGCGTCTCCCGAGTGCTGGTGGGCCGAGCAATTTGGGCAATACTTGTTTATTAGAACCGCCCGCAGACGCTTGTCGCCCGGCAGCCGCAAGAAACTTTTGCATTTACGCAGTGGGTGGATGCCACTGCAGACACGGCAGGATGTGAGTGTACTCCGCGTACCCGACGGGATTCCAGCGCTTGTGCCTTCCTTGGTGCCATTCTGTGTAACGAAAACAAAACAAGAAAACATGTACTCAAGTTTGCACCATGGATATTGCAAATATTAGGAGTACGCGGAAAATCGTGAGGAACTAGGAACGAAAGTGTCCATAGGAAGTAGGAGTAATTTAGCGGCGGGTCGCTTTAGAACTCCTTGGCTGGTGAGAACGTCCACCACCCTAACCTTATTGTCCGAGCCAAGATAGGTGGCCTTGACACGAATTAGACGCCACTTTTGGCTGGGAGGTTATCTTCTTTTACGATAACCATATCGTCAATTTGAAGATCCCGGGTTGGGGACTGCCATTTGTTGCGCTTGTGGAGCTCCTTTAAGTACTCTTCTTTCCAGCGCTTGCAAAATTGCTGGTTTTAAGCCTTCAAACGTTGCTATCTGTAATAATAGAAGAAGCCGTCTCATGTATTTCTGGCTCGGATATGGAAGGAAAAGGGCCCTCCGTGAGGAAATGACCAGGGGTAAGCGCTAGGAGATCGCTAGGATCCTCTGACATGGGTGAGATGGGCCTAGAATTAAGACACGCTTCGACCTTGCATAGGAGCGTTGAAAGTTCTTCAAACGTATATTTTGTGGCCGACGTGGATTTGTAGAACAGGGCCTTGAAGCTTTTAACCCCTGCTCCCCAGAGCCCCCCATGTGCGGTGCACTTGGAGGATTGAAGTGCCAGGATAGGCCGGATTGACTGTATTTCGTTAGGATGGCGGCTTTGGAGACTTCTACAAATTCTCGTAACAGTATCTTCGAGGCTCCCACGAAGGTTTTTCCATTATCGGAATAAACGTGACGGGGACAACCGCGTCGGGCTGCAAATCTCGATAAGGTTGCAAGGAACTTATCGGACGTTAAATCACTGGTAGCTTCAAGATGAATCGCTTTTGTACTGAAACATACAAAAACGCACACATACCCCTTAGTAATTAGGCAGGTTCTGCCTGTATAATTCTTTATTTCACAGGGGCCGCGAAATCCACACCCGTGTGAGTGAATGGCCTGGAGAAAGTGGCTCTATCAACGGGTAGGTCTCCCATAAGTTGCGTTTGGAGTTTCTTACGGTGAATCACACAAACCTTGCAGGAGCTAATCACGGATTTGATTAGATTCTTGAGCTTTGGAATCCAGTATTTGGACAGGATGAGGCGCATCGTTAATTGGTTCCCGCCGTGAAGTGATATACGGTGAGTAAATTTCACCAGAAGGCGCGCAAATCGAACTTTATATGGGAGGAGAATCGGATGGCGCTCGTCGTATGTTAAAGCATCAGAATGACCTAGTCCTCCACATGCTCTCATGATTCCCTTTTGGTCGAGATACGGATTCAGGTTGCAAATGCTGCTTGACCTTGGTATCTGCTTCTTTTGAGAAGACAGCAGTGCTCTTGGGAGTAACCTGATTGCTGCGTGAGGATTATCAGCCTCTCTTGGGAGTCGAACAATTCCTTACTGCTAAGCTCACTCGTAAAGGAAAGCGCTTTCCCCCTGCAGCGCTGAGTGAACTTAAGGATGTAAGCCAAGACTCGGAGCGCTCTATGGAAACTCTAAAAGGATCAAGGAAATCTAAATCTTAAGGCTTCTGTGTCATGTTGCATTTGATCGCACGTTGCTCGACCGTGGTATCATGAGCGATCTCGACTGGAGTTGTCCACTGATCTCTGGGCTGAGACAGCCACTCGGGGCCATTACACCACAGGGCGCTGTTGACCAGCTCGTTGGGTGAGACGCCTCTACTTGCCAAGTCGGCTGGATTTTGCTCGGAGCACACATGAGACCATTTTTTGATGTCAACTGATTGTGTGATTTTTGCCACTCTGTTTGCCACAAACGTGGTCCAGTTACAAGGAGGTTTGCTCAACCATGCCAGCACATTAGTTGAGTCTGTCCAATAGTATGTATCATTCTTATTGGCAGGTAATTGTGGAAGAAGTGCTGACGCCAATTCTGACAACAAGACTGCTCCACACAGCTCTAATCGTGGAACGGAGATGGTTTTGACTGGAGCCACTCTAGTTTTGGCAGTGACAAGGAATGCGGACACGCCATTATGGTTTTCGACACGAGCGTACAAGGCAGCGCCGTAGGCGCTGCGATGCGTCGCAAAACCCATGGAACTCAAGTGCTGATTGGATACGAAAGGTGATCCTTCTTGGAATTCGAATTCTGCTGACATCAGGATACGTTAGGAGAAAATCGTGCCATTAGTAGGCAACGGCTCATCCCAACCGAGATTTTGGAGCCAGATCTCTTGAATAAAGATTTTCGCCCAAATAATGAAAGGTGCAAGCCACCCCGCGGGATCAAACAGTTTTGCTGTTTGAGAAAGGACTTCCCGCTTAGTGAAACTCTCTTTTGAAAGCATCGGAGCTGGAGTGAAGAAGAACTCATCTGTGGTGGCCTGCCAGCGAATGCCTAAAGTTTTCGATTTCCAGGAAATCTTCGCACAATAAGTGAGCCTTTGGGATGTCCTTCAAAACTTCTTTCGAATTTGATGTCCATTTACGGATAGGAAAGCCAGCGCTTTCGAGAGCGGATTGTGGTTCCGTAATGGCTGCTACGGCTCGTGGCTTGGAATGCGCTCCGGCCAGAACATCATCGACATACATGAAACTTGTGATTATTTCACTTGCCAGCGGATATTTGGTCTTAACATCCTCAGCAAGCTGCTCTAAGACCCGAATGGCAAGGAATGCAGCACAATTGACACCGAAAGTGACTGTATTTAATTCATAATCACAGATATTCTCGTGGTTATCCCGGAAGAGAATCCTTCGGAACGGTGTGTGATCTGAATGGACCAGTATCTGCCGATACATTTTGCTATGTCGGCATTGAAGACATATCGCAAGAAGCGCCACTTGAGAATTTGTACGGTCAAGTCAGACTGCAGAGTGGGCCCCGGATGAAGGATATCATTCAAACTACGACCGTTCGATGAGGGATTGGAAGCGTTGAACACGACGCGGACCTTTGTCGTGGTGCTGTCGGGTTTGAAAACTGCGTGGTGGGGCAAATAGAAATTGGTCACTGCATCGTTCGGGCTGACTTGCCGCATGTGGCCTAAGTCCAAATATTCTTGAATAACGGAGTCATATTGCTCCTTGAGGGAAAGGTATCTCTTTAGACAGCTCTCATTCTTCCGAAATTGCAACCGCTTTTGAACGCAAGGTTGGTTCGAAGTGGACTGTATTTGAACTGGATTATTATTTGCGTTTAAGGAACTGAATCAGCGGTCACTGAAGGCCCTTATGCAAAAGCGTGTTATGGCGGCCCTTGCACGTGAAGCAATTGTGAGCACTCATGCAGTCTTTAAGTGTGTGGTTCTTGCGAAAAAATTCCAACATAGACTCCGCTGTTTCACGAGGTTGGCTCTTTCGGTAACAGACATTTTAAGGAACTTTGGACATAAGCGGATTGGGTGGTTTTCTTGGAGCAAACATTGCAGGATTTACCTTGGAATGTACCTTTGCTTCAAAGGTTTGGAGATTCCTCGAAGACGCTTGAGGCTTGGACGGCCTTGATTTGGATTGAACGCTGGGACTAGGCTTGACATCCTCCTCTAGCTTCCAGTGTCCTATAGGAGGAGACTTTTAAGTCCTCCCATTTTGGACCATTGGGACTGTTCCCACAGAGACAGTGTGCCCTTTGGTAACTTGGAAGAGCACAAGGAAACAAGAAGGCAGTCCCAGTTGTCTGTCGACACATCGGAATGTTCCAAAGCTGTGAGACAACTCTGGATAGTGGTCTGAATTTCTTAGAGAGCGGAACCGGTTTCTACACTGACTGTCGGCAAGTTGAAATGTATTTTTAACTGGCTGTTTACCAGAAGTCTCTTGTTTTGGAAACGCTCATATAACGCCTGCCACGCAGAGGCAAAGCCGTCATGAGTGAGCGAATAGATAGCCGTAAATAGGTCCCGAAAAGTTGGCCATTTTAAGTAGTCTCCATAGAACACTTCTGTGCCATCAGGTGGGAGACTACAGCCGCGAGAAACAGACGCTATCAGGACTGCGGGCTGCCTATTGATGGAGTTTAGCCTCTCTATTTCTTCGCATAATTGTGCCGTACACCGCTCGTATACGGAGTAGCAATGGTCGTATATCGTCGTTAACGACGTAGCATCGCTACTCCCACAACCTTGGCTAAGGGCCCTAGATTTGGTCTCGTACTCTTTTTCAACTTCTCCCACAGAACTTTTACATGGTCGCGACGGACCTTTAGTGTGTAGAAGGATGGTTCCGTAGCTGACGGACTACTAATTCTGGATTCGAATGGATCAGCTTATCGGAAGCGGAGATAAAATCGGCCATTGCCATATTTGCCTTGGAGGTTAGTTGGGTAGCGGCCCGAGTGGCTATCTGCTTCAAACTCGGAATGGGGGGGTTTAGCAAGTGGTGTGACGGCCTCGGCCTTGGATTTGGGTGTGACGGCGCTGGAAGGTTTGGCAATTGGCTTGGATTTGGGTTGTAACGGAGGTTTTCTTCACCGGGAGATTTGTGAAGAAAGCGAACTTCTTTTTGTGCTCTTCACGGACGGAACGTTCAGCTGTTTTTACTCTCCTTGACCTGGCCCTATCAGCATTATCTGTCCTCAAAAAAAATAATTAACTACTTTTTATGAGTTGGAACAGGTGGAAACAGCAAGGAAACAAATTCTGGGGTTTATTGGAATATTTATTGTAGTCAGGATTGACCACAATAAAATACTTTTAAAAAATATTTGTAAAAGAATATATACAAATATATATACACAAATATAGATGAACTTACGAATAACTTGTAAAGAATATTAATAAATATTCGGATATTCCACTCACTTGGAATGAAATGGAATCGGATCAGAGAATATAAAATTTTAAAAGAATATTTAAAATTTTACCCGTTAAATACTTGTTGAAAATATTTGTAAAAGAATATTTACAAATATAGCCCCGCTAGATGAACTTACGAATAACTTGTAAAAGAATATTTATAAATTATTCGGATATTCCACTCACTTGGAATGAAATGGAATCGGATCAGAGAGTATAAAATTGTAAAAGAATATTTACAATTTTACCCGTTAACAGACTTAAAATAATTTACAAAAGACCATTTATAAATTATTTGAATATTCCACTCGGAACAAAATAGAAAACGGAACAAAGATGTGAAAATTGTAAAGGATATTTACAATTTCCTCCCGTTAACGTTCTTAAAATAATGAACAAAAGAATATTTATAAATTATTCTGGAATATTCCACTCGGAACAAAATGGAATCGGAGCAGAGAATATAGAATTGTAAAAGAATATTTACAATTTTACCCGTTAACAGACTTAAAATAACTTACAAAAGAATATTTATAATTATTCTGTAATATTCCACTGGGAACGAAATGGAAAACGGAACAAAGATATGAAAATTGTAAAGGATATTTACAATTTCCCCCCGTTAACGCACTTAAAATAATGTAGAAAGAATATTTATAAATTATTCTGGAATATTCCACTCGGAACGAAATGGAGTCGCAACAGACATAAATTGCGAACGAACAAAACAGAACGGAAATGAGGAATTAATTATGGATTATAATTAATACTTTTAAATTAATTAAGTGTCGGACTCTTGACGATCACGATGTATCGCATTACACACTTCAGCGCTTCTATGACAAAGAAATCGTTGTTACCTTACCAGTTCACCAGAGCGGAAGTAGCAAAGCTTACATACGCATGTATTTGTTTATATGGAGCTGTTGTAGTTTATGCCGTCAAAAATAAAGTTTTTATTAAATTTCAATCTCTTTGTGTGCTCGGCCAGTGTTTTGTTTATATATTTTAGTAAATGTTATATTGCACTGTATTTTGTTTAAGTTATGGAGTGCCGGCGACTTGACAAGTGCTGGAAATAATTCACCTGCAAGTGCGGCGCTTACTGCGTTTATGTGTATATTTAATTATTGTGTGTTGCATATGTAATGTGGAACATATATATGGATATAAATGTGGGTGTTAGAATCATGTATTAAAATGTAGTAATTATGTAAAAGTAATATGTGTTCTGTATATGGATTTTCGTAAGTACATACATACATATTTACATGTACGCTTGCGCGCTTAAAGGTGCCGATCAACTGGTGGTGGTTTCTTTTAACCCTGCGGTGAGTGACACTTCTGATCTTCACCATCGTGTGACAAGTTCCGTAGGGACCTATTTAGAAAACAGTGCTAATTTGATGAAAAAAAATTTTTTTTCAAAGGATTTTTGTGTTTTTGTTTATAACTAAATACTAAATACAAAATAATTTTGGTTCACGAAACTACAACTTATTTTATACTCTTCGTCACGTATACCTGAACGCATAAACATTTAGGGATGAAGTAAATTGAAAGAATTGGTTTGGCACGTATACCTGAACGCAAAGTAATTTAGGGTAAATTCAAAGAATTGGATTATGATTTCCATGAAAGGCAACATAAAATTAGCCAGAATTGAAAATAAAAATTAGTTATGTGTTCAAATAATAAAAAAAAAAATATAATTACGCCCAAAAAACATGAATTTATGAGTTATTCCATGAAAATTCAGTACAAGGTCTCTACGGACCTTGTCACACGTCCGCGTACTAGTGTGCGAAAAACCTCAATAACTCCTAAAATAATGATCCGATCGCCTTGATTTTTTTTTAAAAGATGCGCAAATTTTCTTGGGTAACTTTATGGTGGGGTCGTAGTGGCCGAAATAGGAGTAATTTCAAGTTGAATATGTTACTAGGTCCCTACGGACCTTGTCACTCAACGGAGGGTTGTAAGTATGCACAAATATAAAATATTAATAAAAAACGTACATTTTCATTATGGATTGTGCTGTTCTGGAGCACTTAATCAGTGGAACTCGGATAACAGAACGGAATTTACTTGCGCACAGGTGTGTATGTATATATTTACATACATGGATGGAAATATTAAAACGCTCAGATAGACTTGCGCATATTTATGTCTGATTGGAATATCATTTAACAAGTAGACTAATTGGAATATAGACAGTGGAAAGCGAAGGAATAGTTTCCCCTTTTTACTTGCTAAACACTTTGGCGGACGGAAAAAATATGGCGGATCATATGCCAAAATGTTTCATGTATTTTATACTTATCTTTTTTGTATCGTGGTGCCGAAAACTATATAGAATTCCTTAAATATCCGGCTCGAAGGACCATGAACATGTAGGGGGCTTCGCTCGAAAGATTTGTAACTTCTGGGTATGGTTGATCGTCGGCTTAGAATAAAACACTTTGAGGTTATTATTAAATCGGAATTTATTGACTTTGTAATTTTCTTCGCGTGACCTCTATTTGACACTTGTAAATTAGAACTGTCTACTACCGCATCAGCTTCCAGTAGCTGAAGCCTCTGTTAAAGGCTGCCGCCGGCTAGAAGGCTCGGCTTGTGGCGAGTTTCTAGCGACAGCAGCAGTGCTGCACGGTTGGCGCATTTTCCGCTGTTTGGCATAAACATACTCCCCCCTTTTGCAAGGATTGCAAGAGTAGGACGGAAGGGGGGATCGGAAATTATGCTGGGAGTTAGGACGGGATTACGCTGGACACGACACCGAGAGCATCCAACCAAATATGGTGTTTTGTGCTACCGGAAGGCCATTCTGGCCGGGAACAAACCCTGGCACCAAGAGTTCCTGATACAAATCAGCTCCTAGCACCAGGGACACACGCTTTGGACGAAACCAAGTGTTGTCCGATGGCACAATGTTGGCGAAATGTGCCTGGACGCTCTCCGGGATCGGTTTAGCTAGCGTCATCGTCTGGACGCCCTCCTCCACCTTTAAAACTGCCTCCCTCATGAATGTAGCCGCTCGGTCGTGGAGGAACACCGTGCAGGCCTCATCCGCACCAACGCTGGTGACGGATAGGCCGAAGCCCTTTGCCAAAGAAGCGCTGATGCGGCTTATTGGACTGCACGGGTCCACGAGCGTAGCCAGCTTGTTGAGAAAAAGGGAGACAGTCGGCAGAAGCGTAATCCGCTTGAATTCAAGTAGCGACATCAACGACGTTGACATCGCCGGCTGGGGACTCTCCGCTGGTGATGCGGATCGCTTTCTGGATCGTTCCACGCGACGCTGGGTTGCTGATGGGGTGCCGGAAGTGGACGCTGCCTTTCGGGGTGACTCTGAGAAGTGGAGCAGCGTGTGGTGGTCCGCTTTGCACTTGCGGCACTTGTCCTTGCTGCGGCCTGCGTCTCCCGAGTGCTGGTGGGCCGAGCAATTTGGGCAATACTTGTTTATTAGAACCGCCCACAGACGCTTGTCGCCCGGCAGCCGCAAGAAACTTTTGCATTTACGCAGTGGGTGGATGCCACTGCAGACACGGCAGGATGTGAGTGTACTCCGCGTACCCGACGGGATTCCAGCGCTTGTGCCTTCCTTGGTGCCATTCTGTGTAACGAAAACAAAACAAGAAAACATGTACTCAAGTTTGCACCATAGATATTGCAAATATTAGGAGTACGTGGAAAATCGTGAGGAACTAGGAACGAAAGTGTCCATAGGAAGTAGGAGTAATTTAGCGGCGGGTCGCTTTAGAACTCTTGGCTGGTGAGAACGTCCACTACCCTAACCTTATTGTCCGAGCCAAGATAGGTGGCCTTGACACGAACTAGACGCCACTTTTTGGCTGGGAGGTTATCTTCTTTTACGATAACCATAACGTCAATTTGAAGATCCCGGGTTGGGGACTGCCATTTGTTGCGCTTGTGGAGCTCCTTTAAGTACTCTTCTTTCCAGCGCTTGCAAAATTGCTGGTTTTAAGCCTTCAAACGTTGCCATCTGTTAATAATGGACGAGGCCGTCTCATGTATTTCTGGCTCGGATATGGAAGGAAAAGGGCCCTCCGTGAGGAAATGACCAGGGGTAAGCGCTAGGAGATCGCTAGGATCCTCTGACATGGGTGAGATGGGCCTGGAATTAAGACACGCTTCGACCTTGCATAGGAGCGTTTGAAAGTTCTTCAAACGTATATTTGTGGCCGACGTGGATTTGAAGAACAGGGCCTTGAAGCTTTTAACCCCTGCTCCCCAGAGCCCCCATGTGCGGTGCACTTGGAGGATTGAAGTGCCAGGATAGGCCGGATTGACTGTATTTCGTTAGGATGGCGGCTTTGGAGACTTCTACAAATTCTCGTAACAGTATCTTTGAGGCTCCCACGAAGGTTTTTCCATTATCGGAATAAACGTGACGGGGACAATCGCGTCGGGCTGCAAATCTCGAGAAGGTTGCAAGGAACTTATCTGACGTTAAATCACTGGTAGCTTCAAGATGAATCGCTTTTGTACTGAAACATACAAAAACGCACACATACCCCTTAGTAATTAAGCAGGTTCTGCCTGTATAATTCTTTATTTCACAGGGGCCCGCGAAATCCACACCCGTGTGAGTGAATGGCCTGGAGAAAGTGGCTCTATCAACGGGTAGGTCTCCCATAAGTTGCGTTTGGAGTTTCTTACGGTGAATCACACAAACCTTGCAGGAGCTAATCACGGATTTGATTAGATTCTTGAGCTTTGGAATCCAGTATTTGGACAGGATGAGGCGCATCGTTAATTGGTTCCCGCCGTGAAGTGATATACGGTGAGTAAATTTCACCAGAAGGCGCGCAAATCGAACTTTATATGGAGGAGAATCGGATGGCGCTCGTCGTATGTTAAAGCATCAGAATGACCTAGTCCTCCACATGCTCTCATGATTCCCTTTTGGTCGAGATACGGATTCAGGTTGCAAATGCTGCTTGACCTTGGTATCTGCTTCTTTTGGAGAAGACAGCAGTGCTCTTGGGAGTAACCTGATTGCTGCGTGAGGATTATCAGCCTCTCTTGGGAGTCGAACAATTCCTTACTGCTAAGCTCACTCGTAAAGGAAAGCGCTTTCCCCCTGCAGCGCTGAGTGAACCTAAGAATGTAAGCCAAGACTCGGAGCGCTCTATGGAAGCTCGAAAACGATCAAGGAAATCTAAATCTTAAGGCTTCTGTGTCATGTTGCATTTGATCGCACGTTGCTCGACCGTGGTATCATGAGCGATCTCGACTGGAGTGTCCACTGATCTCTGGGCTGAGACAGCCACTCGGGGCATTACACCACAAGGCGCTGTTGACAGCTCGTTGGGTGAGACGCCTCTACTTGCCAAGTCGGCTGGATTTGCTCGGAGCACACATGAGACCATTTTTTGATGTCAACTGATTGTGTGATTTTGCCACTCTGTTGCCACAAACGTGGTCCAGTTACAAGGAGGTTTGCTCAACCATGCCAGCACATTAGTTGAGTCTGTCCAATAGTATGTATCATTCTTATTGGCAGGTAATTGTGGAAGAAGTGCTGACGCCAATTCTGACAACAAGACTGCTCCACACAGCTCTAATCGTGGAACGGAGATGGTTTTGACTGGAGCCACTCTAGTTTTGGCAGTGACAAGGAACGCGGACACGCCATTATGGTTTTCGACACGAGCGTACAAGGCAGCGCCGTAGGCGCTGCGATGCGTCGCAAAACCATGGACACTCAAGTGCTGATTGGATACGAAAGGTGATCCATCTTGGAACTCGAATTCTGCTGACATCAGGATACGTTAGGAGAAAATCGTGCCATTTGCGAAGAAGATCAGTAGGCAATGGCTCATCCCAACCGAGATTTTGGAGCCAGATCTCTTGAATAAAGATTTTCGCCCAAATAATGAAAGGTGCAAGCCACCCCGCGGGATCAAACAGTTTTGCTAATTGAGAAAGGACTTCCGCTTAGTGAAACTCTCTTTTGAAAGCATCGGTGCTGGAGTGAAGAAGAACTCATCTGTGGTGGCCTGCCAGCGAATGCCTACAGTTTTCGCCGTGCTTGCGTCTTTGATTTCCAGGAAATCTGCGCACATTAAGTGAGCCTTTGGGATGTCCCTCGAAACTTCTTTTGAATTTGATGTCCATTTACGGATAGGAAAGCCAGCGCTTTCGGCTCGGGGCTTGGAATGCGCTCCGGCCAGAACATCATCGACATACATGAAACTTGTGATTATTTCACTTGCCAGCGGATATTTGGTCTTAACATCCTCAGCAAGCTGCTCTAAGACCCGAATGGCAAGGAATGCAGCACAATTGACACCGAAAGTGACTGTATTTAATTCATAATCACAGATATTCTCGTGGTTATCCCGGAAGAGAATCCTTCGGAACGGTTGTGTGATCTGAATGGACCAGTATCTGCGATACATTTTTGCTATGTCGGCATTGAAGACATATCGCAAGAAGCGCCACTTGAGAATTTGTACGGTCAAGTCAGACTGCAGAGTGGGCCCCGGATGAAGGATATCATTCAAACTACGACCGTTCGATTAGGGATTGGAAGCGTTGAACACGACGCGGACCTTTGTCGTGGTGCTGTCGGGTTTGAAAACTGCGTGGTGGGGCAAATAGAAATTGGTCACTGCATCGTTCGGGCTGACTTGCCGCATGTGGCCTAAGTCCAAATATTCTTGAATAACGGAGTCATATTGCTCCTTGAGGGAAAGGTATCTCTTTAGACAGCTCTCATTCTTCCGAAATTGCAACCGCTTTGAACGCAAGGTTGGTTCGAAGTGGACTGTATTTGAACTGGATTATTATTTTGCGTTTAAGGAACTGAATCAGCGGTCACTGAAGGCCCTAATGCAAAAGCGTGTTATGGCGGCCCTTGCACGTGAAGCAATTGTGAGCACTCATGCAGTCTTTAAGTGTGTGGTTCTTTGCGAAAAAATTCCAACATAGACTCCGCTGTTTCACGAGGTTGGCTCTTTCGGTAACAGACATTTTAAGGAACTTTGGACATAAGCGGATTGGGTGGTTTTCTTTGGAACAAACATTGCAGGATTTTACCTTGGAATGTACCTTTGCTTCAAAGGTTTGGAGATTCCTCGAAGACGCTTGAGGCTTGGACGGCCTTGATTTGGATTGAACGCTGGGACTAGGCTTGACATCCTCTATAGCTTCCAGTGTCCTAAAGCGTTCACCCAGGAGACTTTTTCAGTCCTCCCATTTTGGACCATTGGGACTGTTCCCACAGAGACAGTGTGCCCTTTGGTAACTTGGAAGAGCACAAGAATACAAGAAGGCAGTCCCAGTTGTCTGTCGACACATCGGAATGTTCCAAAGCTGTGAGACAACTCTGGATAGTGGTCTGAATTTCTTTGAGAGCGGAACCGGTTTCTACACTGACTGTCGGCAAGTTGAAAAGTATTTTTAACTGGCTGTTTACCAGAAGTCTCTTGTTTTGGAAACGCTCATATAACGCCTGCCACGCAGAGGCAAAGCCGTCATGAGTGAGCGAATAGATAGCCGTAAATAGGTCCCGAAAAGTTGGCCATTTTAAGTAGTCTCCATAGAACACTTCTGTGCCATCAGGTGGGAGACTACAGCCGCGAGAAACAGACGCTATCAGGACTGCGGGCTGCCTATTGATGGAGTTTAGCCTCTATTTCTTCGCATAATTGTGCCGTACACCGCTCGTATACGGAGTAGCAATGGTCGTATATCGTCGTTAACGACGTAGCATCGCTACTCCCACAACCTTGGCTAAGGGCCCTAGATTTGGTCTCGTACTCTTTTTCAACTTTCTCCCACAGAACTTTTACATGGTCGCGACGGACCTTTAGTGTGTAGAAGGATGGTTCCGTAGCTGACGGACTACTAATTCTGGATTCGAATTGAATCAGCTTATCGGAAGCGGAGATAAAATCGGCCATTGCCATATTTGCCTTGGAGGTTAGTTGGGTAGCGGCCCGAGTGGCTATCTGCTTCAAACTCGGAATGGGGGGTTTAGCAAGTGGTGTGACGGCCTCGGCCTTGGATTTGGGTGTGACGGCGCTGGAAGGTTTGGCAATTGGCTTGGATTTGGGTGTAACGGAGGTTTTCTTCACCGGGAGATTTTGTGAAGAAAGCGAACTTCTTTTTGTGCTCTTCACGGACGGAACGTTCAGCTGTTTTTACTCTCCTTGACCTGGCCCTATCAGCATTATCTGTCCTCAAAAAAAATAATTAACTACTTTTTATGAGTTGGAACAGGTGAAACAGCAAGGAAACAAATTCTGGGGTTTATTGGAATATTTATTGTAGTCAGGATTGACCACAATAAAATACTTTTAAAAATATTTGTAAAAGAATATATACAAATATATATACACAAATATAGATGAACTTACGAATAACTTGTTAAAGAATATTAATAAATTATTAGGATATTCCACACACTTGGAATGAAATGGAATCGGATCAGAGAATATAAAATTTTAAAAGAATATTTAAAATTTTACCCGTTAAATACTTGTTGAAAATATTTGTAAAAGAATATTTACAATATAGCCCGCTTGATGAACTTACGAATAACTTGTAAAAGAATATTTATAAATTATTCGGATATTCCACTCACTTGGAATGAAATGGAATCGGATCAGAGAATATAAAATTTTAAAAGAATATTTAAAATTTTACCCGTTAAATACTTGTTGAAAATATTTGTAAAAGAATATTTACAAATATAGCCCCGCTAGATGAACTTACGAATAACTTGTAAAAGAATATTTATAAATTATTCGGATATTCCACTCACTTGGAATGAAATGGAATCGGATCAGAGAGTATAAAATTGTAAAAGAATATTTACAATTTTACCCGTTAACAGACTTAAAATAATTTACAAAAGACCATTTATAAATTATTTGAATATTCCACTCGGAACGAAATAGAAAACGGAACAAAGATGTGAAAATTGTAAAGGATATTTACAATTTCCTCCCGTTAACGTTCTTAAATAATGAACAAAAGAATATTTATAAATTATTCTGGAATATTCCACTCGGAACAAAATGGAATCGGAGCAGAGAATATAGAATTGTAAAAGAATATTTACAATTTTACCCGTTAACAGACTTAAAATAACTTACAAAAGAATATTTATAAATTATTCTGTAATATTCCACTGGGAACGAAATGGAAAACGGAACAAAGATATGAAAATTTAAAGGAAATGGATCACTCAGCCCCATTTTGCCCCCAGAAAAACCCAACCGAGAGGACCAACCGAACGGTGAAGACGATGATACTGCAGTTTATCTCTGGGAATCAAAGTTCGTGGAACGAACCAATACCCGAAATCTCGTTGGCCGTCAACTCGAGCATCGCAGGCTCAACAGAATTTTCCCCAGCATTCCTGATGCAGGGAAGGGAACCGCGTATGCCAGCAAAGCTATAAGGCTAGAAGACGCCGGGTACAGGAAGCGCATCGTAGACGCCAGAGGGGAAGGCGGATCGTTTGAGAGAAATGTTCAGGACAGCACAGAGCAAACAGCAACGAGCCTCCAAGGGCGAAGCTATAATCTGAGACGGATGGGATGGCACCCTACGATCAACGAGCTGGTCTTGCTAAATACACACCAGTTGTCCAAAGCTAGCGACGAATTCGCAGCAAAGCTAGCCCCAAAATACGAGGGGCCATAGAGCGTTAAGAAGTTCGTTTCTCCAAATGTGGTGCGTCTGGCAAAGGAAGGAGAGCGTAAGACTCAAAGCTTGCATAGTACAGCTAAATCCCTTCCAACGAGGAGAGGAGGATTCGGAAACAAACCAACAACAAGAAACAGAGCTAAACGAAAGCCGTCGTCCGGCATAAAAAGCTCAGATTGAGCCAGCAAACGAGTTCTCTTCGGGTTTTTTCTCTTCCCTTAGAAACTATCAAAATTCCCTTTGTACTAAACATTGGTAACATACCCCACAAAAGCTTATTATAAAACATATCAAATGTTTATCAAAAGATGAGCATAGAAGTGATGTTCGGCGACGACGAGGACTACATCCATGGGTACGCCGAAGAAACCCTTGTGGATGTGCAAGAGAGTAAGCAGAGTCCCGAGGGGCCCAGGACACGAATCACAAAGTACAAACACATACAGACAGAAGTAGACTCGAAGGATGAAGAGAACATCATACGAATCATGGATAAACGTTAGAGCGCCGCGGACCAGGGTAACGGTACCAAAGGTGGACGAGACCACCTCGCCCGGAAATACGAATAAAGTAGAAGCGGATAAAGAGAGAGAACTTCCAGAGACAAAGGCAGAAGGAGACAGCGTCTGAGGAAAAGGCCAGGATAAGCCCGTCGACGAGGTCCTCGGCTGGGACAACGACGCGGAGTGGGTCACCAACCAAATCAAAAACCCCTGGATCAAGCAGGCACGATATTTTTGGGTGGGCGCAAAATTTCCAGACACGTGGACATGCATCCCCGACAGGACCATCCTGACGCAGAAGGCAGTAACCAAAGTAAAGGAGATATTGCCTCGGAGAGGGAGACGCGGACGTCAAGACAGTTTCACGGTAGCAACGGGGGCAATGTGGTATGGCGTGACCCTAAACCGCGACGCCAGGGTCACTGTCATGGAGAAGGGGAAGGGGGAGGGGGGAGGGGGGGGGTTGAAGTAAGCCCTCTCCAGGCCTCTACCACATTTAGTATAATATGATTGTGAATTTATATGTATTAATTAACATTGCGCATTATTAGACATTACTACATTACTAGAAACTGAACTTACATTTGATTTAATTAATATCGGTACTTATATTCAAAGCTAACATTAATCGGCATTTATTTAGTTCAGATTACACCACTAGATTACATACTATAACACTAAGGCTTAAGATTAACATAAAGAGAACAGTAGAAAAGGCGCAATGAAGCTACCAAGTAAGGGGGTAGCGATCGGGAAAATAATGAGTAAAGACGTGAAGATAGTTTTAGAATTGAAAAAAAAAAATGTACCAACGCGACGGTCAACCCAGAAATTACATTTAATTTGAAAAAAAAAAGAGGTACATTGACAATAGACAATAGAAGAAAAGTTGTGAAGTTTGAAGACAACATAAAGAAAATTATAATTGTAAGTATAGATATGTGAAGGAAAAGAACAGTGAAACGTTAGAGAATAAAAAAAAAGGTTTAAGTTGAAGTCCCCCCCTTTCCCCATCGTGTTTCCTTGCTTTGGTAGTTTAAGTTGCTCTCGCGTGTATACACAGACGCACACATACAGAAATAAAACGAAACGGGGCTATGCAGTTCTCTCGCCGGCTCACGAATATCATGTTTTCGCCGAAAATTTACCCTGGGTTATTAGTGGCGGTTTTGTGCAGTGGGCTGCCTTGTTACACCCTGATCACCCAGGTGCCCCGATCGCGCATACGTTTCTCTGGCGACTTCACCACCCCTACCTCCATTTCACGAATCGTCGCTAGCTTAATATAAATTTTATTGTGACGTGGGCCTTGCACAGACAGGCATCTGTACCTCAGCAAATATAACTACCTTACAAAGTCCCAGGCCATTATGCCCACAATATAAGAGTTTGGTTGCTCTATATTGCTAAAAAAAAAAAAAAAAAACATTTTAACTCGCCACCTCACCCAGTAATCTCAATTTAAATGAACATTTGCAGATCTTTATGGTATGTCAATTGTTATCCTCATACCAAATTTGGTGACTCTGGCTCAAAGTTTGTAAAAGGTGGGGGAAAGGGGGCTGACATGGATGGGCGTGACATCCAAATTGTTGATTTAGTTCTTTGTGGAATTAAAATTGCTATCTTCATACCAAATTTGGTGACTCTAGCTCAAAGTTTGTAAGAGGTGTGGAAGGGGGCTGGGGGCGGTCCGGGTCGGCGTGGCATACAAAACTTTGATGCAGTTCTTTGGGGGTCATCATCACCTATCTCCCATCTCCCACAGTTTTTGAGCTATAGCCACCAAATTTGGTGCCAAGATAAGTGATGATGACCCCCCAAAAACTGCATCAAAAGTTTGGATGCCACGTCCACCAACTCTGCCCTAGCCGCTCACAACCGCCACAACGCTTCGTCATAAACGGGAATGCATGTATCTTCCAAAGTTGTGAATCTAGAGCCACCAAACTTGGTAGGAAAATAGCTGGCAACGACCCCCAAAAATCTGCATCAAAGTTTTTGAGCCACGACCACCCATTCCGCCGCCCTTTCCCTTATCTATTACAAACTTTGTGCTAGAAACACCAAATTGAGTATGAAGATATTAATTGACATACCACATAGATCTGCACCAAAAATTTTAATGCCGCGCCCACCCCTTCAGCCTAGCCCCTCCTTTACCACCTATTACAAACTTCGAGCTAGAGTCACCAAATTAGGTATGAAGATAGCAATTGACATCCCACAGGATCAGCAGCAAAAATTGGATGCCACGCCCAAACATATCACCCCCGGCCCGCTTTCCCACACCTTTCACAAACTTTGAGCTAGAGTCACCAAATTAGGTTTGAAGATAGCAATTGACATCCCACAGGATCAGCAGCAAAAATTGGATACCACGCCCAACCATATCACCCCCAGCCCGCTTTCCCACACCTTTCACAAACTTTGAGCTAGAGTCACAAAATTTGGTATGAAGATTGCAATTGTTATTCCACAAAGATCTGCATCAAAAATTTGGATGCCTCACCCACCCATACCGCCCCCAGCCACCCCTTGCCCTACATTTTACAAACTTTGAGCTAGAGTCACCCAATTTGGTATGAAGATAGCAATTGACATGCCACAAAGATCTTCATAAAAAATTTGGATGCCAGACCGACCCATTCTGGCCCGTACCCCTCTGATATCAGGCCTTTTTTACCGGTTTTAATACTGGTAACAAGTATACCGCAGTCGGTTGCGTCCGACTGCGACGTTTCCACTTTTTTTATACTTGCGTTGTTTAAATTTTGTCAATTTCTGCCTTTATAGGCCCGCTGATATGCAGCGTTCCTGGCTCTTCTTTCTTGTAATATTTTATGTTGTTCTTGTATTCCTTACTGCTGCTGCTGTTGTGATAGTTTCATTTGCATTTTATATTCTGTTAATTTTTTGATCTAGCCGCCATTGTAAAATATACATTGTTGCTTTTATTATTTTTATATTTTGTTTGTTTTGTGTAATATCAAATTGGTGTGCTTGTCAATGTCATTCTATTAGTGTTGTAAGCTTGCATATGATCTGGTAACATTCATATATATTATGTATCAATACATCGATAGTATAATTAATGCAAATACTTTGCATTGCAGATTGCTTCTCATTATATGCTGCGACCAAACGCACGCAAAACTAACTTACAGCGAAGATTCTTTAATTCTTAGAGTTAACCTCAACGCAATGTAAGCTGGTCTTATATCGAGAACAACGTATTTACATAAATTATACCATCGATAATATACATAAATATAGCCAGATTGTATGCAAGCTTACAACACTAGCACTAATACAATGACAAATACACCGATATGGTCGTACTATTACTACGTTTATGCTTGCAAAAAAGCATGAATTCAGATCATGCGTTTTTAAAAAAACACTAGCATAAACACAAAATCGTGATTTTTTTCTACACACGTATTTTGACTATGATTTTTTGGAAAAATCATGATTTTTTGTGTAAGCAGTCTGGCAACGCTACTGTGTGAAATCAGCTGTTCCGCACTAATTAAATTGCTGCGAACAGCAGCTCCATTCTTGACTTTAAAAGACAACGAACCATCTCTG
This sequence comes from Scaptomyza flava, assembly GCA_030179655.1. NCBI lineage: Eukaryota > Metazoa > Arthropoda > Insecta > Diptera > Drosophilidae > Scaptomyza > Scaptomyza flava. The sequence goes on from JARNME010000404.1 coordinate 60,198,816, forward strand.
ATGTTCGCGTTTGCCGTTGGATTAAAAAAAATTTGCATTTTCATTTAACATTTTGAAAATTTAATTCGTTTAACGTTTTGGCTTTCGGTTTATCAGCTGTTTGTGCTGATGTGCTGCCACCTTTTTCATATGAAGCTGCATAGGTGGCTCCACCCTTCAGAAAAATCATGATTTTTATAAAATAGCATAAACAGGCGTATTTTAAAAAGCGTGATTTTAAAAAATCATGAAACAGCAAGCATAAACGTAGTATATGACTTAAGCAATCATCGTAAGATTTTATGTATGCATTATACCCCGATTCCACTACAGCAAGATGTTATTGGAACTCGAAGATGCCTCATCTTTTTGTATTACATTTGTACATTATATTTGTACAATGGGAATCTTATTCAAATTTTCCCCGTTGGTTGGCCGCATTCCCAGTTGGTTCGAAACCGACACTGGGAATGTTAGAAGTTAACATTGCAGAGCACTGAACAGAACTTTAACATAGTCGATAGTATGAAATTTATAGTCGATACTTATTTTAAACAGTGCAGATATGAGTAAAACAGCTTGTCATCAAGTGCATGTCGAAACAAACTGGGATATTCGTTAAACCATGTTTGCATTTTGCGCACAAATTAAAGCAATAATTTTTACTTTTTTGGCTTCACTAATTATACCCTTAACCCATAAAATGGGTAAATAAGGGTATAATGGTTTTGTGCAAAAGTATGTAACAGGCAGAAGGAAGCATCTCCGACCCTATAAAGTATATATATTCTTGATCAGCATCAACAGCCGAGACGATACAGCCATGTCCGTCTGTCCGTCTGTATGAACGCGTGGATCTCAGAGACTACAAGAGCTAGAGACTTCTGATTTTGCATTTAAGTTCTCCTATACCATGAGCAGAACAAGTTTGCTTCAAATTATCGATAACTATTCTGGTTTCCGATATACACATAATATCGATAACAATAAAATATCGAATTTGGAAAATCTAAAAATGAGGGTTGAAGTAATGGATA
>JARNME010000404.1:60209158-60281791 GCA_030179655.1 Scaptomyza flava
ACACATACTACGTTTATGCTTGCAAAAAAGCATGAATTCAGATCATGCTTTTTTTAAAAAATACTAGCATAAACACAAAATCGTGATTTTTTCTACACACGTATTTTGACTATGATTTTTTGGAAAAATCATGATTTTTTGTGTAAGCAGTCTGGCAACGCTACTGTGTGAAATCAGCTTTTCCGCACTAATTAAATTGCTGCGAACAGCAGCTCCATTCTTGACTTTAAAAGACAAAGAACCATCTCTGATGTTCGCGTTTGCCGTTGAATTAAAAAAAATTGCATTTTCATTTAACATTTTGAAGATTTAATTCGTTTAACGTTTTGGCTTTCGGTTTATCAGCTGTTTGTGCTGATGTGCTGCCACCTTTTTCATATGAAGCTGCATAGGTGGCTCCACCCTTCAGAAAAATCATGATTTTTATAAAATGGCATAAACAGGCGTATTTTAAAAAGCGTGATTTTAAAAAATCATGAAACAGCAAGCATAAACGTAGTAACAGTCATTTCTGTTCTTGATCAATGAGTGGAATGCTCAAGCAAAGACAGTTTTTTTCGTTTTCGTCTTGCTCGTGTCTTCTGAGGAGAGTTTTGGGTGAGCAAAATCGCAAAATTCTCTTTTGCGTATGTATGCGTGTTTTTGTGTGCTTTGCTTGGGGGTGTGCGTCGGTTCACTAGTCTAGTATACAAATTACACACATACAAGCATAAGTAAAATACACTTTTTGCTTCCACTTTTAAAATTTTTCTCAAAATTTGTCTCTTCTGTTTTCATTGTTGTTTTCATTTCTATTGTTGTTTTAAAAGAACTTGATTTTGGCAATATTAGACGTTTGCTTGAATCTACTTGCTGCTGCCCAACATGCAAGGCTAGCATAGATTTATTATGAACTTTGCGCAATTGTGATGCAAAACGTGAGATACTTTAGCACAATATCTATTTTATATTTTTATTCATATTTTGGCAATAAGGTAGGGCATTCATATTTTATACAACAAGCTATTTATAATTAAATAAACTTACACTGCATTAATATACTTAAAATAACTTATGCACAGAATAAAACGTTTTTTGAGGCATACGCAATGTTTTATGGAATGTATGGTCAAAGTATGGAATCAATAGAAAGGTCATTAAATTTCCGTTTGAATGATAAAATACTGTTCTTAACCCATTCAGTACCCATTGAAAACTTTCAATTCTTGTATAAGTCTACTTTTTAAACTTTTTTCCCCTGGCTTAAACAAAAAATTTTTTGATGCAAAAAGTTACTTCAAACAATTCTTATAGTGTCTGAAAAATTAAATTTTCAAAAAACTCTTTCCATGTATCTTTTTTATGATTTTTTGAAAATTGTAAAGATGGCAATTTTGCCCACTTTTCATACAAAATAGTCGTTCTTATCAATTTTCAAAAAATCATAAAAAATACATGGGATGGATATTAATAATTATGATTAGTGTCATTCCATTTAACTTTAATTTAATATAATATTGATATTTTTTAAGCAACTTATACGCCATAAGTATTTTGATTGTGTTCATATATTAACGTAAATAAAATAAACAAGTGGAAACGTTGCAGTCGAACGCAACCGACTGCGGTGTGCTCGTTACCAGTATTAAAACCGCTTAAAAGAGGCCTAATTGCAAAAGGGTACGGATGCGGCAGGGGTGTACGCTGCCTTAAAGATTCTCCGATGCAGATGGGGATGCAACCAGCTATCTTCATACCAAAATTGGTGACTCTAGCTCAAAGTTTGTAAAAGGTGTTGAAGGGGGGCTGGGGCTGAAGGGATGGGCGTGGTATTGAAATTTTTGGTGCAGATCTATGTGGGATGTCAATTACTATCTTCATACTAATTCTGGTGACTCTAGCTCAAAGTTTGTAAAAGGTCTGGAAGGGGGGGCTGGAACTGAAGGGGTGGGCGTGGTATTGAAATTTTTGGTGCAGATCTATGTGGTATGTCATTTACTATATTCATACCAAATTTGGTGACTCTAGCTTGAAGTTTGTTAAAGGTAGGGAGAGGGGGGCTGGGGGCAGTATGGGTGGGCGTGGCATCCAAATTTGTGATGCAGATCTTTGTGGAGTGTCAATTGCTTTCTTCATACCAAATTTGGTGACTCTAGCTCGAAGTTTGTACAAAGTGGGGAAAGGGGGGCTGGGGTCGGAATAGGTGGGTGTGGCTCCAAAGTTTTTGATTCATTTTTTGGGGTTTGTTAGTAGCTATCTTCTCACCAAACTTAGTAGTTCTAGCTGTAAGGATGTGCGAAATATTGGAGGAATCGGTTTTGAGTTATCGAATTTATCGATTTGCCAGCCTCCAGTTATCGTAGAACCCCTATCTTGACTTTAATTTACTATCCCATAGATAAAGAGAATTGGAAAGTTTCAAGTCTCTAGCTTAAAGTGTGTGGAAAAAAGTTGCGAACATGCAGACGGACCGCGGACACCATGACGGACATTGCACAAAACCAATATACTCTTTACCTTCGGTAACGAGTATAATAATATGAACATCAAATAAATGTATGTACATTGTATGCCCAAAAAAAAAGAGCGTCGGCGCAAAATCAAAACAAACCATTTAAATATGGCGCCTTCCCTGAAAACTAAACAAAGAATCAATAATCAAAACATAAGCAGCTGTCCGCTCTCGTTTATTATAGGTGTCCAAAAGTAGGTCTGGTGATGCACCACTAAAATTCAGTTGGCAGCTCTGAGTTCCACTATGTCTGTTATTTACTCGTTGACTATCAACAGATGCTCCTTCTAAACTTAAACCATAGCAGGGCTTTTATTTATTTTTATTAATATGCTAACTAATAACAAACAAATAAAAAAATTAACATCAACCTCCAGCCCATATTCGAAACAATCTCAAACTGGTGCAACTACTCAGGTCCACAACTTTCAACCACCAAATGCAAACACATGCACGTCTGCAGAAAACACAACTGCAGGTGCACCAGCTCCAAGGCTTAACGTCGCACAGTGGCGCCCGTAGAACAAGGCAAGTGTCAAAAATCAAAAATTGCATGTGCCTCTAAAAAATATTGAATGAACCTACTTTATAGGAAATTTTCCAGCGATTTCAAATCTGCAATCCATAATGTAACCGGATTTTTTGTTTAGAAGATATAGCTTTTCAAAGTTGTCTGATTTTTTGTGTTACATAAAAATCACAATTTTAAGGTAATTTGGTCGGCTTTGAGATACAATATCTCAAAAACTAAGTTAAGGATCGTCATTATTTTTGGTTCTATTGATAGATCTATTTATTAAGAAAAGAATAAAAAAAAAATTATACTGTTTGCTTTGCGTTTGGCCAGGCAATTCAATATTTACCAACTATCCACTTTTTCACTATTTCTCAACTTTGATGGAAAATAAAAAAAAATTATATCACATTATATCGGCTATTTTTTTAAATTAATTTCTTTGATTATTCCTCTATTAAATGCAAAAAGTTTCATGTGCCCGTTTTTGCCACTTTTTTTTTAAATGTAAAAAAAAGTGAAAAAAGGCATAGGAAAAAAATGTGTTGCATGCATTTTTGGGCAATTTCTGACATATAACCGTGAAAACCCATTTTTGTTGTTGTTGTTACGTTCGTTATTGTGAAGATACTTGACTTTTGTTTTTCATTCTGTAATGCTTACCTGATATCATTTGTCAAATCCTGGTCCCTAAATTCAGGTGCAGTTACAGGATATACAAATAAATTACCAGGTACGCACCGAATACAGAAATTGCGTTGGCGTACAACTAGTCACACATCCCATTCAGGTAGGCACAAATCTTATTCGAACACGTGCAAAGTACCCAAATTGCATAAATTGACCTTATTGACCTGGACTTATACAAAGAATAGGTAAATTTGTTAGGCATGAAAGCTAACTCTTTTCTTGAACCCTTAATCCAAAGGTATCTATCAGGTAGTAGATTAGACTATATATGTGTTTTTCAAACAAGTTGGACTTAAAGTAGACTGTCCCAAGTACGGATACGGAAACTCAAACGATGGAAACACTTCAAGAAGATTTTTTGAAAATGATGAAGCTGTAACTCAAATCACAGGGATAAACAACCAAATCGTTAAGAGATTGAGAACGATCTTAAATATTTTGAACTGCAAGGAAAAAGATGATTCTGCCAAGTATGGAGAATATGCTTCAAAAGCAGCATCACTTTTAGCAGAATTATATCCGCAGAAAAAGTTGACCCCGACAGTCCATAAAATATTGGCGCATGGCAAAGATATAATTGAGTATCAGTCTTTGCCAATTGGAGAGCTTTCTGAAGAAGCACAGGAATCATTAAATTAATTTTATAAAAAATACAGATTGCTAAACACTTTCAAAGCATCAAGGGTGAGACATAATGAGGACCTCTTCAACATGCTAGCAGCATCTTCAGATCCACTTATGTCATCACTGAGGCATGTTAAGTCACGAAAGAATTAGAAAATACTTATAGTTCAGAGATGATTTCTCTTTTAGATATACCATCTTTTACGGATTGTGATGAATATTTAAAAAAAAAATTAATAAAAAAAAAACAAAAAAAAAATTAATTATTTTTAATTATTTTAATATTAATTTTAGATTATAAAAACCATTAAAACGAAACAATTAAAATCAACAAATTTAAAAAATATTTTTTTTCCTTCCCGTAAAGTTGATTTTTCCACAAATTTCAACTTTGCATACCCATAAATAGGCAGAGAAAAATCGTAGAATTCATTTCAAATGCTCATTTTATAGGTTGATTAATTATCTATCATATGCTTTTTAAATTGATCGATTATCTCATTTGGTTCAAAAGTTATGATTTTTGCAACGAAAAAACTCAAATGGCGCCACTGTGCGTCGCTAAAAATACTAGGTTTACACGTACAGAACAACTAACACTAGCACTCAAGCGGAAAACAAACATCTTAAATGCCTTTCAAGTCCCAAACTTAATTGCAGCACAACTTCCCTCATCAACGTCACAAAATCCATCATAACCTCAAAAGCAGACTATTCCCTTCCTATTTACGGCTCCTGTCCAAAAACCACCATTCGCCCAATAAAATCAGCAAAAAACACAGCATTTAGACTAGCCCTTGGATCATTCAGAACAACACCAACAAACAATATCCTTTACGAAGCCCGAGCGGCCTCTATCGAAGACAGATGCGAATCACTCACAGAAAACCTCTTTAAATCCCTGATTACGGCGAGAAACTCACCTATTTCCAAAATAATTAAAACATACAAACCACTAAAACATCCCAAATACAAATCAACAATAGAACGAACCATCGAACTTTGTTTACAACATAACTTACCTTTTCAACCCACAACCATAGTGACACAAGCGATACCCCCTTGGAATCTAAAGCAAACCTCAATAGTAACATCCCTTCGGCCATCCAGTAAAAAAAAACACCCAACTTGAAATATACCGCTCAAAATTCATAGAAAAAAAGAACGAACACCACAACTTCACTTTTATATATACAGACGGATCACAATCTAACGGAACCTCGACCCTTGCTATCACAACGGAACAAGAATCCCTAAGGACATGTCTCTTACCACACTACTCCTCTGTATTCTCCTCTGAAATTATCGCAATCGTCGAAGCTCTGCTCTTTAATAAATACAAGAGGGGAATATTGCATCTGCTCAGATTGCCTCTCCGCTATAGACACAAAAAAAACATCAACAACACCAAGCACTACAATTACTTAACACGACACATACTCACAAAATCGTCTAAATTCAAACTCCTATGGGTACCTGGACACACAGGTATAATAGGCAACGAATTAGCCGACGCCACGGCGAAAAACGCTGCTAATCAACCGAGCCCAGTTCATGAAAACATATGCATACAAGACATAAAAAATACATAAAAAATACCCACCTAACCAAAGACCAATCCAATTTAAACAAAACATCCAACTGGTACCAAAACATAAGCCCAAATAAACTCAACTCGTATAACCTATTCAAATGCAGCCTACAAAACTCCTCCCGAATGGACCAAACTAAAATAACCCGACTTAGACTTGGACACATAAAAATCACACACTGACACTACATCGACAAAAGCCCCAATATATGTACCGCTTGCAACAACCAAAGTATTTTCGGCAGCAACAACTCACTACAACTCCTCTCTAATCCTACACCCTGAAACATTTCCCTCATCCTAAATTACTTAAAAACCACAAACTTGTACCACTCCATCTAATATTATTCAAAAACCACGACCCAAAAATAGTTCACAAACCAAACACATATCTCACTAAGCATCCCCTGTAATTACACCCTCTGTAAATATGCATACTCCTGTAAATACAAAAGCCAGAGCTGAAGGCCTTAGTTGGCAGTGCTCCGTTATATCCTCTAAATATCTGGAAAATACCGCGTCGATATTGGTCCCATATTTTGTTGTAGATTCTTAGGATCATTATTAATTTTCAAATTAAATTTTTGCGAAAGAAAAGTTGTCAACCGCTCTGATTTTTTATCAGCGAAGTTGATGTTGAAATCGCCAGCCAAGATAAATGGAAATTTATTACCATTTGTTTCTCCTTCAGTGTACTCCAGCAAGTGCGATGAATAAACTGCTCTACCTCATCCAATTTTGGATTCGGAGAAATGTAAATTGCTACCATGACTATGTGTGGGCTTTTCTTTTTTTGTACAAGCACGCACAAATATCTCCAACATTTAATGGCCTAACATTAACATCGCTTACGTCAATTTTCGGAGTCATAATGTTAATGGTAAATAGCTACCCCACCTTTTGGAAAAGCATCTCGTTTGAATTGAACAATACAACTGAAATTATGTATTTCAATCGGATTATCATGCTCCATGAAAGTTTCGGTAAAAAGTTACACATTTGTTTGTCTCGTAACTGAATTTTGCAAATCGTATTTGTGACAATTTAGACTTTGGCAATTGAAAGTCATTATTGAAATGCCATTTCTGTATATAGCACGTGAATGTGTGTTTTTGTGTTAAATAGCACAGGTTACGGCATCTTCATTAACAAATTGATCTTTATGCACATAACTCATTTCTGCTAAAAGCTCATCAGAAATTTCCGCTCCCTCGTTTTTCAATTTCTACAATAGTTTCAAGAAATTTTCCCAGCCAGTTTCCTTGGCGCTAAGAGTCATAAAAGCAGTTGGTGGCCCTAATTGCCTGATCATTGCAAAAAGATTTTTTTGCGATCTGACCAAAACCAAGCAGAATATGGTATGCAGCGAAGAAATTTGAGACTTGTTCCCAAATAATTATTTATGTATTCTTCAGATTGAATGGTCTCTTTCGGAATTGAAGTACCTTGTCCAACATGCTTAAACGCAACGTTGACACATCCACTAACTCGCAACCTCATGATTTTAGCAGCGATGTATAAAAGGTGTTGTGGGTCAGTAGCACGCCCATCAGTACGCCGAAGTTCACTAGTAGCTTGCATGAATGTGGTAACAGTAACACCATCTCTGTATCAGCGATAATATATTCATATATTGTAATTGCATACTTACACATACAGATATATGCGTGTAGGTATGTTTGCATTAGATCGTTCGGCTGTCCTCTCTCAACTCGCAACGCTGCTCGGGTTCTCTGAGAGCGAAACGAGAGAATTTCACATTCACGTGTATTTTGTTTGTACGGCCTACCATTACTATTCAATTGTTATCAGTACCAAGTTTGAAAAAGCGAAGTGACGCATCTCTATGAATATATTATCGCTGTCTGTGTATTCGCAACTGACCGCCGTAGATTTTCGGAAAAGATAGTTCTTCCGCATTTTTATCCATTAGTATATTGACAGGTCTGTTATGTTCTCCGGGTGCTAGACTTAAAAAATAATCATCATTCCACAAAAGAGTTTGTTGCTGCGCAACTAAATTGTCCTCATTTGGCACGTGTTCACTTATTTCATCCATATTCAATTGCGAAGTACGATCATCGCCGGCAAAATAAGATTCGTCGATTTTAATGTCGTGATAAATATAAAGAGGCGTAGATACTAAATACGACAGCCACTCTTTTATATGGCTCTTATTAATAAGCCCGTGGACATAACTAGTTCTGTGAATCAACTTCTTCTTCAAATGTACATAAAAGCAATGTTCATCTAGAATGTTTCTTGGCAAATGTTTCACCATTGAATTAACTTCGACAGGAACATTCATTATCTGGCCATAAATACCGTACTGACCATTAACGTGTCTCAGTATACGAATTTGCATGAACGATATTCTCTGTGAAATCAATCGTTGCTCGATAAGGTTTAACGTTGGTAAATGTGATGGAATTTAAAGAAAGAAAATATAGAAAGAAGAAATAAAAATATAAAGATAATAATTTAAAAAACTATATAATTAAGATTATTTAGATTACCTGCAGTATTGTTTTCAAAATACTCTCATGTTTACTGGTCGAAATTTTGAAGTCTCTTTTCCACCATAGTCTGTCGCAAATTATACAAGAATGACCAAAAGAACTACTTGTAAGGTCTTCATAACAATCAATATGACTTGTACGGTGTTTACGATAATTTGTGTAAACTGGAATAGTACCATCAACAATAAAATCGATAGTACTTTCACCAATTCGATCTTTTCTATCAATCTCAATTTCATTTTCATAATTTTCAAATTTGCTATGGTTATCTTTGGTAGGATCTTCATCTTTATTGTCACGCAAAAGTTGAATAACGGCATTAACATGGGCTACATTTTGAGAAGCGTCTTGTATTATCTCCAACATATCTGATACTTCATAAAAAGGTGTGAAATGTTGTTCACGAAGATGAATCCAGTTTGTGTATCATTCGCTTTAAAATGACAAAAGATAGTGTCTTGATTCTTTATAGCTTTGTTGTAAAAACAATAATGTACACAAACATTTTGATTGTACATTTTTGAAAACAAGTACAAACAATCCAAATCTCTGTTATCATTAGTGCTTGATAGAATGTTATATGCTTCTTGCGGATTGTGGGATAAGTTTAAACAGGGTGAATCGCGTAACTGATTTCTCAAGTCACAAGTTTCAATTTGAAGTCGCACTTATGAGCGAGTGGAATAGACATTTACCAACGCCAGGAATTTTTGTGTTCCTGTGTAGAATAACTTCGGTATTAATGCAATCATTACGCTGTTCATAAATTTGAAGTTGTTGGCTGTGAAATTGATTTTCTAGTAGCATTACGTTTTCTATATTTTCAACAACCCTACATTGCTCGACATTCTCTTCATAACTGTCCAATTTTTGTCTTTTCCTATTTAAAATATGAGGGAATCGCAAAGTTAAACAGCTTAATAATATTGAGGCATATATTACAATTTGTTTTTAAATATTATTAAATCAAATTACTTATCCACGTAAGATTTTTCTGCGTTAATAAGGAAATAAGGCCATCTCTAATATGAACTTTTTGTACTTGTCTATCGATTGTATTAATGCCATTCACTTGTAAAATAATCGTATCGGCTATTGTTTGGTGAATCCCATCCACTTAATATTCGAGCAAAGAGCGGGAGTAACATAAATCAAAATGCCCAAGGAAATGTATAAGCAAAAGTTTCGAGAATCGTGGTTGAACCACGCTGACTTTAAAAATTGGTTGTGCCGGGATTCTGCTGACCAATTTAAAGCCTACTGCAAATATTTCAAATGCAGTATCAACACAAAAGTTGACCAAATTCGTGCTCATATGGCAACAAAAAAGAACCTGAGCAATGCATTGCCATTTAGTCAACAAAACAAGATTCAGTTCCAACCACTGCCAAGGAACGAAACGGCTGTCCAGGAAGCGGCGTTGGCGATGTTTATTGCCCAACATGCTGCCATCCAGTTGTGCAACAGCCCCTTTGGCGCCAAAACTACCGCACCGGTAAAGTTGCACCGTACAAAGTGTACCGGAATAATAAAACATGTGTTGGCTGCAAAATTTGAAGAAGATCTTCGATGCGACAAAGGCGGTGCAAAATTCAGCCTTCTGGTTGATGAGTCAACGGATACAAGCATCACGAAAGTTCTAGGTAAATTTCAAACTCATTTCACGTACTCGATTATTTTAAAATAATCTAATACATTTTAGGTATAGCTATAATCTACTATAGTGCTCAGCGCTCACAAATTGTATCCACTTTTTTGTCTATGTTACAAATTGAAAGTGGAGACGCTTTAACTATCACTGATAGTTTGCGTGCAGAGCTTACACGTCTTAAGTTACCAATATGCAACCTAATAGGCATTGGAACTGACAATGCAAGTGTCATGGTTGGGAACAAGAGAAGTGTGTACACCGAACTAAAGAAGTTTACCCTCTCCCTGATATTAATTAAATGTGTATGCCATTCGGTGCAATTGGCGGTAAACGCAGCATGTAAGTAGATCTTACCAGAGTCCTTGGAGTTTATTGTGAGTGAGACGTACGCCTGGTTTTCTAAAAGCTACAGCAGACAAATTGCTTATAGGCAGTTATACCAGTGCATAAATAATGATAAGGTGAACTTGGAGCAATTTCTATATTGTTTCCCTATGTGATGACTAATTGAAAACTTAATTTTGGTACTACTGCATTGGCAGAAAAATGTCATAAAGCTGCAATACTAAGAGATTTGTACACCGACGATGTCATCCATTTGTACCTTTTATTCCTAAAACCTATACTTGAAGAAATGCAGCGCATTAACAAAAGCTTTCAAAGCAAAGAAGAAAATCAACCTAAGCTCTTAAGTGATTTAATCTTTGGCATTCAGCTATTGAAATCTAAAGTGATTCCGCCAGACAATTCAATCGACATTCTATGCGATGAAAGGGATTTGTACCTAAGCTACGAGTTTGAGCGTAAATTGAAGGCTGTCACGCATAAGCTCAAGGACAGCGATGAAAGTAAGATTCGTTTTTGCTGCACTGAGTTTGCTGTTGAACTCATAAATCAATTAAAGCGCAGGTAAGCCAATTTCCGCTATCTGTAATTTTCTTTATTCTTAATTTTTTTTAATTTTAGATTGCCCGAATATTTTGAAATTTTAAAACATATTTGGGGAGTTCAACAGTTCGTTTCATCGTTTCACGTTTCAAAGTTGAAACGCTGCAGCAGCAACACACATAGAAAATTTCTTGAAACGTTGAATGTATACAAAAACATAGGGCCGCATAGTTAATTTTAGCTATGCCAAGACTATGATACCCTTCACACGTGGATTAATTTGTATTTTTATTTTTTTATTGAGTGAAAATCTCGAAAGACTATAAGGCATTAAATTATTAATATTCGGTGTATCGAATTAACTATGTTAATTTTAACAATAGATATTCAGCTATTCTGTTAAACTCTTATATAGTCTAGTGGTAAGTATGCCAGACTCTCATCCGGTAGGTGCGGGTTCGAATCCCCGTGTAGTAATTTTGGTATTTTAGTTTTTTAGTCCAATTTTGTTTTTTTTTTAATAGATTTTTTGTATTTATATGGTGGCTATATCGTAGAATGCTCCGATCGGGATGAAATATCATAGTGAACAAAGCCGACATGATCTAAGCAATCTGTGAAAGTTTCATCAATATAGGTTAAGCAGTTTGGCCGGAAATCGTGTTGATATGGTAAATTTATATGGTGGCTATATCGTAGAATGCTCCGATCGGGATGAAATTTCATAGTGAACAAACCCGACATGATCTAAGCAATCTGTGAAAGTTTCATCAAGATCGGCTAAGCAGTTTGGCCGGAAATCGTGTTGATATGGTAAATTTATATGGTGGCTATATAGTAGAATGCTCCGATCGGGATGAAATTTCATAGTGAACAAACCCGACATGATCTAAGCAATCTGTGAAAGTTTCATCAAGATCGGTTCAGCAGTTTGGCCGGAAATCGTGTTGATATGGTAAATTTATATGGTGGCTATATCGTAGACTGCTCCGATCGGGATGAAATTTCATAGTGAACATACCCGACATGATCTAAGCAATCTGTGAAAGTTTCATCAAGATCGATTCAGCAGTTTGGCCAGAAATCGTGTTGATATGGTAAATTTATATGGTGGCTATATCGTAGAATGCTCCGATCGGGATGAAATTTCATAGTGAACAAACCCGACATGATCTAAGCAATCTGTGAAAGTTTCATCAAGATCGGTTCAGCAGTTTGGCCGGAAATCGTGTTGAAACAGACAGACAGACGGACAGACGGACGGACAGACGGAAATTAATTCCTGAGCTCGTCCTGATCATTTTGATACATAGTTTATGGGGTCTCCCATCATTCCTTAAAGGCGTTACAGATTCATGACAAAGTCAATATACCCTGTGAAGGGTATAAAAACTAAAAAACACGCTTTTAGAGCATATCAAACTAAAAAGTTAAAAATAATTTTTCAAATAAGCTTAAAACAATAATAAATGATATATACTAGCATTTTTGTAAAAAAAGCGTTGGGCGCTCGATATACGAGAAATATGATATGCTCTAAAAGCGGGTTTTTTAGTTTTTTTAAACTTTATTTATTTTTTAATTTTTAGTTTTATTAATTATTAAAAAAAAATTTGCAAGTTCTAGTGAGCATGAACATGGTGCAGATTTAAAAAATAAAAAACAATTTTTTTTTTCGGCCGTGGACGGGATTAGCACCCACGATCGGTGAGTCCGGGAGCGAAGACCCGCGCCTTAGACCGCTCGGCCAACAAACGAACTTGAGGTATTGGGATATATTGACAGTAATAAGCCACTTGCTTTGAGTTCAAAGGAGAGTTACATACATACAAACATACAAGTGAAGCTAATATAAGCGTGTTAAAAAGTGTTTCAAGTTTCAAGAAAGTAAAGATGGGAAAAGCACGATATTTTTTCGATATTTGCTATCGATGTCCAGTATATTTTAGTATATTTGGTATATTTTTGTGCAAAAAAGTATAAACACATATGATTCATCATCATCAACATCATCTTATACAAAAAACGCCTTTTCGTGTCTGCCGCCACGCAGCTAACACAACTAGACTCTGCATCAATTTGTCTAACAGAGCTTTCATCCACGTCTCCCTCTACATTTTCTGTCATTACCCTGCAGTAAAATATTGTGCAGAATACAAAACACGAAACCCCAATTGCAAACGAAACGCTGACTTTTCGAGCCTTAGCAAATAAAATAAAAGATAAATAAAATAAAAGAATTTTTTATTTAACAATAAGTACTTTATTCGTTAAAACAAAAAATAAAATATCTCTATTTTAATATAACACTTCACGTAAAAACAAAAAATAAAATATCTCTATTTTCTCTCTATTATCTCTATAACACTTCAAAAAAAAAAATTAAAAATCGTTTGGCATTAAAATGCTGTTGAACTCATCGACATCTGTGTCACCATACAAATTTTGCACTGTTGCAGTGCTTTCTGTTGTGATTTTTTTTTTTTATAAAGTAATGACTTGTTCATGCGACTGCATTCACTCTGTGATGGAGTATACGTTGTGCAATTGTTTTCTTTTCCTTTAACTCGTTGTTTAGCGAGGAGCACACCGTTTACCGTCGAAATCGACATTTCATTTCGAGTCTTAGTTTTAATTAAATTTATTTGACTGAATATGCGTTCGCTGTCAGCATTGGAATGTGGAAGTGAAATTACTTCGAGCACAAATTTTGACACGTTTTTAAATGTCATTCCTTGATCTCCTTATTCATATTTATAAACAAGTGCTGTCGTTTAGCGCTGTTTTTAAATTCACCATAGACATTCCGAGCCAGATCTTCACAACTCCTTGGCAATTTTTTGCATGCATTGCTGGCACAAAGATGCAATGAGTGGCATATACACTTGAAAATATAGATGCCAGGGCATTCTTCAAGAAATCTCGAAGCTACAGAGTTATCTTTTCCCATCATTGTACTAGCTCCATCTGACGCGAATCCAATGATATTCTCAAATTGAATCTTATAATCATCCAAGGACTTCAACACTAGTCCGAATAAATATTCTGCTGTAGCACTCTCCACATCCGAATTTTGCTCAAAAATTTGACAAAGATCCCAGAACTTGCTGACCACTCGACCCTCTTCAGCATCAAAAAACCTATTTTCACAGTACAAAATATAAGAATACAAAATAAATAATTATTATCCGTGAAAGCAGCGGAAAAAAATTATTTTTTCTTACCTCACAATGATGCACATCGTTTGTATGCCCCCAATATCGGTCGATTCATCAATTAAAGCACTGAACCGATTGGTCTGTAGTTTTTGTTGTAGATGTTCTTTATACTCGATACCGAAGGTAACTAGTATATTGGTTTTGTGCAATGTCCGTCATGGTGTCTGTCCGTCTGTCCGTCTGTCCGTCCGTATGTATGCAAGTTTTTTCCACACCCTTCAAGCTAGAGACTTGAAACTTTCCAATTCTCTTTATCTATGGGATAGTAAATTAAAGTGTCAAGATGGGGGTTCTACGATAACTGGGGGGCTGGCAAATCGATAAATTCGATAACTCAAAACCGATAAATCCACATATTTCGCACATCCTTACAGCTAGAACTACCAAATTTGGTAAGAAGATAGCTACTAGCAACCCCCAAAAAACTGCATCAATAATTTTGGAGCCACGCCCCCCATTCCGCCCCCAGCCCCACCGAATTTTAGAGTCAAAAAAGCATATATCTCCCTCAGTTTTTGAGCTATAGCCACCAAATTTGGTGCCAAGATAGGTGATGATGACCCCCTAAAAACTGCATCAAAAGTTTGGATGCCACGCCCACCGACACTGCCCTAGCTACCCCCATCCACCCCAACGCTTCGTCAAAAACGGGAATGCGTGTATCTTCCAGAGTTGTGGAGCTAGAGCTTCCAAATTTGGTGGGAAGATAGCTAGTAGCGATCCCCAAAAAACTGCATCAAAGTTTTGGAGCCGCGCCCACCCATTTCGCCCCCAGCCCCCCCGAATTTTGAAATCAGAAATGGCTATATCTCCCAAAGTTTTTGAGCTAGAGCCACCAAATTTGGTGCCAAGATAGGTGATGATGACCCCCTAAAAACTGCATCAAAAGTTTGGATGCCACGCCCACCGATCCTACCCTAGCCGCCCCCATCCACCCCAACGCTTCGTCAAAAACGGGAATGCGTGTATCTTCCAGAGTTGTGGAGCTAGAGCCACCAAATTTGGTAGGAAGATAGCTGGCAGTGACCCTCAAAAATCTGCATCAACGTTTTGGAGCCAAGCCCACCCATTCCGCCCCCCTTTCCCCACCATTTACAAACTTTCAGCTAGAGTCACCAAATTTGGTATGAAGATAGCAATTGACATTCCACAAAGATCTGCATCAAAAATTTGGATGCCATGCCTACCCATAACGCCCCAGCCCCCCCCCCCCCCCTTTTCTCACTTTTTACAAACTTCGAGCTAGAGTCACCAAATTTGGTATGAAGGTAGCATTTGACATTCCACAAGGATCTGCAGCAAAAATTTGGATGCCACGCCCAACCATACCGCCCCCAGCCCCCCTTTCCCCACTTTATACAAACTTTGAGCTAGAGTCACCAAATTTGGTATTAAGGTAGCATTTGACATTCCACAAGGATCTGCAGCAAAAATTTGGATGCCACGCCCAACCATACCGCCCCCAGCCCCCCTTTCCCCACTTTATACAAACTTTGAGCTAGAGTCACCAAATTTGGTATGAAGGTAGCATTTGACATTCCACAAGGATCTGCAGCAAAAATTTGGATGCCACGCCCAACCATACCGCCCCCAGCCCCCCTTTCCCCACTTTATACAAACTTTGAGCTAGAGTCACCAAATTTGGTATGAAGGTAGCATTTGACATTCCACAAGGATGTGCAGCAAAAATTTGAATGCCACGCCCAACCATACTGCCCCCAGCCCCTCTTTCCCCACTTTTACAAACTTTGAGCTAGAGTCACCAAATTTGTTATGAAGATAGCAATTGACATTCTACAAAGATCTGCATCAAAAATTTGGATGCAATTCCACCCATACCGCCCCCAGCCCCCCTTTCCCCACTTTATACAAACTTCGAGCTAGAGTCACCAAATTTGGTATGAAGAAAGCAATTAACATCCCACATGGATGGGCATCAAAATTTTTAATACTGGTATCGAGTATACCGCAGTCGGTTGCGTCCGACTGCAACGTTTCCACTTGTTTTCGGCTGCAGCAATGACATTTTTTACTATTGCCGTTCCTTTTGTTGATTTCATCTGCATGTTTTTAATAATTTCAGAGTCAGGCACAGAACGTTGCAAAATGCTTGTCAAATGATTTAATTTAGTGAAGGATTGGTTATGTTCGGCTAGAAAACCACATAACTTTATTTCAAGTCCTTGAGCTGCTTTGGCTTTCGTGCAGATTTCGTCAGATTTTTTTTATAAAAGAAGAAATAGTTTGTTGGCGTGCTAGAGGTTTACGAAGGTGAGCTTTCGATGTCATGTGATTTTTTATCACAGTCAACTCAGCATTCATTAGAACATTGCATGTACGGCATTTAGCTCTGTACTGATCTTCAGGCACCTTGCAAAGCCATTGTTTAAAATCTTCATTTTGAAGCCAAGCTTCTCTGAATTTTTGTTGGCGATGCTTGCTCATGACTTTGGCGATTTTTCTGGGAGGTGTGGTGTCCGAGTCTGAACTCATTCTTTATTGTACATATTAAAAATAATTGATAGGTAAGTAAAGTTATATATATTATACATCTTATTTATTTATTTATTTATTTATAGTCAGCTAAGAGCAGCTGACATTAAAATGAATCAAATTTAATTTAAATTAAAAATAGTTAAAATAATTAAATTAAGTAAAATATAGAATAATATATAAATCTGAAAATATAATTAAAAGTTAACGTTAAAGCTCTGGGAAATTCAATAAAAAAATTGAGTAGTCCAACATTTGTTGCAAGGATTGGGAAAAACCCAGAAAAACCCAATCAGACCAGCGTTAGATTAGTAATTAGTGGTTACGATTAGATAAAGCAAAAAGGATCGATCTTTTTAGTACTGGAGTTGAGGCCTCCAAGGAGACAAGAGAATAAAGTTTGTTATAGTCAGAACATATAACACGAAATGGTTCATGAATTAAATAGTTGCTGAAGCAACGATCAAGGCTAAGGGGTAAAAAGTTACGTGAAGATCTAATTGGGACATTAAATTTAATTCGACTCAAAAGAACTGATGAGTCGATTTCACCATTAAGTAGGTTAGTAATAAATAATACTCCATGCATAGTTACATACATACTGTATTTGAAAGATATACGTACTTGTCAATACACTACAACGATTATACCAATTAAATTTTGTTGTCTCACTTGATTTAAATATAGATCTTTGCGTAACAGCTGCGAACATAATCGAAATGTTCGAAATTTCGAATATAAACTTATTCTCTTTTGATGGAAATTATCGTACAATCTGCGTACGATAATAATGTGCTATCGTACATCGTACGCAGGCATGAAAATATCGTACATGTACGATAATTATCGTACGGTTCCGAACACTGATCGCATAGCATATCTTTAGCTCTTTTAAATGCCATTTTTACAAATAAAGTAAAACCGCAGTAAACAGCAACAGTGACAAAAATTGAAGAATAAGAAATGTCAACAAACAACAGCTGACTGCACAAGCATCAAACGCATTGACCCCCATAAATCCGTTCACGAGTTAATCGTTTCAAGTTTAAACATGAAACGATGAAACGGAGCTGTTGAACACCTCAATTGATATGTTTTTTGTGGAAAATTGATTAGCAGCACACAAAAAACCAATTTGTGAAGTGTTAGAACTTTTCAATTGGGGTGTTCAACAGCTCGTTTCATCGTTTCACGTTTCAAAGTTGAAACGTCCCGCAACAACAACATACATAGAAAATTTCTTGAAACGTTGAAACACCCCAGCCTATGTATACAAAAAGTGTTTCAAGTTTCAACAAAGTAAAGATGGAAGGAGCACGATATTTTGTTGATATTTGCTATCGATATTCAGTACTTTTTAGTATATTTGGTGTATTTTTGTGCAAAAAAGTATAAACACATATGATTTATGGCCGCCAAATGTTAAAAGCATGTAATTGAGCAACTAATTCAAACAACGAGCTCTTCTCAAATTCAATATCCTCTATTTCTCTAATAACTTGCTTTGCTAAAGCATCGCATAGCATATCTTTAGCACTTTTAAATGGCATTTTTACAATTAAAGTATAACCGCAGTAAACAGCAACAGTGACAAAAATTGAAGAATAAGAAATGTCAACAAACAACAGCTGACTGCACAAACATGAAACGCATTGACACCCAAAATGCCGTTCACGAGTTAATCGTTTCAACTTTGAAACATGAAACGATGAAACGGAGCTGTTGAACACCCCAATTGTTAAATTTTCGCACAATATGCAAACATTCATTTTGTGAAATGGCAGTGCATTTTGGGCCGAAGTGGAAAAATATAAAGACTCTGCAGGAAACAGCACGTTTTACCAGATTGCCACGTTTGCTCTAAACATTATGTCGCTGCCATGGTCGAACGCAGAGGTGGAGCGTGTGTTTAGCCAGGTGACCTTAGTAAAAACGAAGCTACGGAATTCTCTCCAAACGGAAACGTTAGAGGCTATTTTGTCCATACGGTAAGACTTGTTTTTTATTAAATTGCAATATAAAATACAATAGAAATTTTTACATTTTAGATTCGGATTACGTCGACATAACAAATGCTGCCATAACTACGGTATATCCGATAAATTTTTGAAAATGATTGGCACAAGTGCAGCGTATGTTGCAGAAGAAAAATACGCAGAAGACGAAGAAAACTATATAATCGATGCAGTTTTGAAATTATTATAATATTTATTTAACGAAATACAAACTTCGTACGATAAGCGATGTAATTTTGTCCTCTTGTTTTGTCCTTTTTACATTATTTTTATCCGTTTTTTGTTCCTTATTTTTTGGTCATCTAGCCTTTTTTGCCGGCGATAGAATAAAACCAACGATAGTCCGATAGTACCATCGATTGTTTGCGAGCTCTACTCCAGGCGCTGTGTAGGCGTACATCAAAAACGATGAAACTCAGATCACGCAGTCAGGGGTTCACCTTCTGCGCATCTACGTCACACGTGCCCCGTTGAGATTTGAATTGAAATTTGCGTACAGACGTTGTAGTGGATTTGAATAATAACGACTGTTAAAAGTGAATTAATTGATTGAAAATGCGCTAAATATATGTATAAGAAGAGAAACAGCTTTTAATTTATTTTACTATTTTATTCATTTCACGCTTACGTGATAATTCAAAATTATTATTTGTAATTTTTCTATTTAATTTTCTAATACGGAAATACATCATTGTTCGAAAACAAAGTTTTTTGATTTTTTCGTCACAGTTTATTTGTGTTTATGCTTCAAAATGGGTTGTCTTGTCTTCTTCAACCGTAATGCTTAGCACAGCACCCTTTTTCAACAATCGCTTTTTGCAAAATCCTATATATAAGTATATTTAATATTATTAATGACGATAATTGTTATCCACAATCAAGAACAATTACCCGCTTCATATTGCTTATTATTTTCAAAATCTTCTGCCTTAAAATGCATACCACAAATTCGCGCGGATTTTATATTAAATTTGTCTTGTCGCCGACAAAAATTAATCCATGTTTGTGGTTCATTTTTGGGAATGGGTAATAACTCCACAAATTGTTCTTAACATTATTATTTTTGCATCCAAAAACTGCACAACGCATTTTAAATCAATTAATTCACTAAATTCCAATTCGCTGTATGCAATATGCAATTCAAAACTCAACTGGGCACATGTGACGTCACGCAAACAGCTGGAAAACAGCTGTTTATGCGCAATGCGTTATCTGGTATTCTTTGTATCATGTGCGTACATCGCTTCTCGCAGTCTTATCCTAAGTTCGTGGAAGGCACATTTAGCGTTTCCTATAGCTGGCTATAGGGCAGCAATTTTTTCTATAAAAAAAAACTACTACAACCGCACGCTGTTCGGCTTTCGGCAGTTGCGTTGCTCCCACTTCGGCAAAGCAAATCAAGTCAGTTGCTGTTCAGCTTTCACAAAGGCAAGACCTCGCTGCGCAATTTTTCTGAATGCTAAATATTTAACACTGCAAAAAAACTGAATAGTGAATGAATTTTTTTCAATGAAAAACGTTCACAATGTTTAATTTGCAACCAAATTTTAAATTATAACAATTTATATATTTTAATTTTTTTATACTCGCCCACAACTTCGAATGGCGAAACAACGTTCTCAACATTAAAAAAAAAAAATAATACAAATAAAATTCCCAATAAACATTTAGACGACCTACTTAGAATAAAATGCTATAATGAAGAAATAGACCTAGACCAAATAGTTAAAGAATTTGAATAAAAAATGACGTGACCTTTTTTTTTGATTTGCCAACTTTTTCATTTTTCTCAGTGCAGTGTTTTCTTCGTGCGCGAACTTGCATTCCGTTATTTTCAGCAAAACGACTACTCAAAAAAGAATGTTCGGTTCTTTGTGTGTCTGTATAACCACCGAACCTTCTAGAAGGCTGTTTTGGGTAGGTGTTTTGCTTAAAATAACGGAATGCAAGTTTCATGCGATATGCAAGACGATGGAAAATTTTCGCATTCATTCAATTCAGTTGTTCATTTAACGTGAAAGGCTTTTCACGCGTGGTTGCTAAAATTTATTAAATATAAAGTGGTCGGTTAAAATTTATAAATATAAACAAAGAAAATAAATAGAAAATGAGTGTATACAAATTAATAATTCCGCAGAATTTTCTGAACAACTGGTAAAACTAACTTCACTTTCAAAACCATACGAATAATAATGAATTGTTGCAACTTTATTTTATTTGCAAGAAGCAGAAATGTTAAACTTTCATAATTCGGATCCAGCAAAATTTTTAAGAACCATTTGTCGCAAAATTTTAATTGACGA
Source organism: Scaptomyza flava (assembly GCA_030179655.1). Lineage (NCBI taxonomy): Eukaryota > Metazoa > Arthropoda > Insecta > Diptera > Drosophilidae > Scaptomyza > Scaptomyza flava. The sequence goes on from JARNME010000404.1 coordinate 60,230,156, forward strand.
AGCAGCTGTCAATTATTCGTCGAAGGGAACCCAAACTAAAAAGAGTGTTCTCAGCCTGGCAGAAAAAACTGCACTACGAAGTAAGTTTCACAAACCTTTCAAAGTTTTAACAAAATTTTTAATTTATAATTCTATTTCACCCTTATACATAGGCGCTTTCAATCAAAAATTTAAGGTTGATGAAAATTTGTTTGCAACCATAAGCAGTAAATGGTTCCAGACAACAACGATAGAATTAAATATTATAAAAAACAAATCAACATGTATAAATATATATCTATAAACATGCATAATTTTAAATTTCAATTTCACAATAAAAAAAATTAAAATAAAAATATTCAAATAAATTTTAATAAAGACTCATTTTAGACTCCCAAAGCTCCACAGATATGTGCTCTTTCTGAAATTAAATATGCACTCCAATCGGCGTCTAAAAGGAGATTTTAGGAGCATTTTCTGTTCTTCAATAGGAGGGTGAAAGCACTTATGTCTGTGTCAGAAAAGAGTCAGATAAGACTCAGTAATAATGCACTTATAAGGAATACCAGTTTCATAGAAAAAAACGCTCATTCCGGACTCTTTTTCGTACACATTATGATGGTATATGCTCATAAAAAGGGTAATAAAACTATCAGAAAACGCACATATTCCTTGCTGGGCAGTTTTCAATACAAGCAAAGAGCAATAAAAGTATAGTTGTGTGAGCTTGCCTGTCGCTGCTTAACAGCCAACAAACCACATGCATTTTTTGTGTTTATAGAATTTTTGAGTTTATTTATATTGACAATAGTTTTTTCGACTCGTTGAAGTATGACGATCAGTTTATTTTTCTGAAATTGAACGCGGACGCTATGTTTAATGGAATCGCTAAGTCCGATTCTTCGATAATTCATGAATTTTTGCAAACGCGTACAGTAGCCCTGGACCCAATTTTGCGTAAACATTGATTACAATTAAGAGCACAGTTTTAACTAAAATAGTACAAAGTTTTGTCTAAACATAGAACTAATCCGCCCAATGTAGTTTGTTTCTGTAGTTCAATTTTATAAATGAAGCAACGTAAGAAGGAGGGTTTTTTTCTTTCTTTTTTTTACGAAGAACACACGCATATTGTTGTGAATTAAAAAAGTTATATAGAAAGAACTTTTTATTTTGTGTTGTCTTGTTGCAGTGTGGGCATTATAAATCTAATACGTGGTTGCAGGTAATTGCGCAGACGCTGGAACGGCATAAACAAATGCTTCTAAGTTTTCACCCTTTTATCGTGGGGAAAATAACGTCAGTTTACTCTTGGCTAACGCAATAGCCTGACCGCGAGAGCGGTCTATACAATTTCCTCCTAAAAAGAATAGACGGCGTAGTGTAATAATCGATAAACTTTTTTTTGTTTTTCAAAAAATAAACTAAGCTAACTATAGATTACATCAAGCTAATTAAGAATTTTACGCTAGCACACGTTAAATAATCGAAACTATTAAAGTACAAAAACTGAAACTGTAACATATTTTCTAACTTGGATTTGTTACGTATTCCCAAAAATAGAGGGGTTGTTTCTTACGCTCAATGTGGAAGTTAGCTAGTTTATAACAAGCGCTGTGGAGCTGCAAAGAGCCAAACAAATACACGCTTATTTAATATCACAGTCATCGTTACCGTTGTTGTTAAGAAAACGTGTACAAATTGCATCTGAGCGCAAGAAGATACGTGACAAAGCGTGGGTCATGTCTTTAGAGGATCCGTTCTTTGTAGTCAAGGAGTATGCATTTTTGTTTTTGCATATGCAGCGCTACAATATTTACTTCATTCTCTTGCAACCCTTTTTCTATGTGTTTTTATAGTGAGGTGTTCAAAGCGCTTAATAAAACGCGCGGCCTTTACCTACGGTGGCGTGAGTTAGGCGAAGACGGAGGTGTCGAGGTTGAATGGACGACAACGGAGCTGCGTAATTCCTTGCGCAGCATTGAATGGGACCTCGAGGATCTAGAAGACACTATCAATATCCTTTTTTTCACAGCAATCAGCACGTGTCCGAAAAAACACTTCGTTTTATACTCTTCACACCACTTTTTTTAGTTTCCTTAACTTCGTATTTGTATATAGCACGCATTGTTGAGAAGAATCCTTCAAAGTTTCGCATTGATCATCGTGAACTGTTCAGTCGGCGGCGTTTTATAGACAACACTCGAGATGAGGTCAATCAGATGAAAGATAAGATGAGTCTGAACCGGAGCAGGGACAGGGATGTAACACACACCGCACATCAGCCACTGCTTCAGAACGAAAGGAATCACAAAAACACTCAAGATACCGATAATCATTCCAAAAACGATCGCACTTATCTAGTAGATTGTCCAAATTCACAGTCAGTCGCCAATTCCACACCAGGCACCATGTCCGCAGCTTCAATCCGACACAGTGGTACAAAGTATTCTAAGTTGGAAAATGTCTTAGATATTGACAGTCCTAGTCACTATGAGGATCATGTCAGCAGCTTGAATAGTCCCGGGCATCGATATGTGGGTGAGACGTTGTCTGTACAGCAACGTATGATTCAGGGTCAGGATGAACAGCTTGATATGATAAGTGATTCCATTGGCACCCTTAAGACTGTATCGCGTCAAATAGGCGTCGAATTGGATGAACAGGCGGTCATGTTGGATGATTTTAGTAACGAGTTTGACACAACCGAATCTAAGCTTGACACAACAATGAAGAAAGTGGCCAAAATTCTACACATGAATAATGGTAAGCTGTGAATTATTCAACTAAATACATAAATAATTTATCATATTCCGATTATTTACAGATAAACGTCAATGGGTTGCCATTCTCATTCTATCAGTGCTGTTATTTGTTGCTATAATTCTGTTTATAGCTTTGTAATTTATGTGTTAGGCTAGTTTCTGTGCTTACTAGTCGTACCATAAATTTATTTGTTTTTTTATTTGTGAAAGTCGTTAGGCGCGTTCAATATTTTATATATGTTAAAATTACCAGACTACTAAATTCTTTAACTGTATTTGCGCGTTTAAATATTTAATAACAAAATTGTCAAAAAAATCGAGTGTAATAACAACGTATTTCAAGAAGAGAGTAGAATCTTGCATAAGCTTTTAATAACTGAAAGATGTACTAAATTATTCATTGTATATGTAATACACTCACTCGCATAAAAAATTTCAAAATCCAACTTTAAACAGAAATTGTTCATATATTATGCATATATATAAACAATTCTTTTTTTAAAACGTAACTTTAGTTTATTGTCTTCAATGACGGATATTTGCTATAAATATTTAACAATGTTTTATATTTAATTTTTAATTTTAAGCTTAACACTACGAAAAAATGTACACGCAAAAGTCTGCGTACAGCTTTTTAAAGCTGTGTGGAATGCAAGAATATGCGATTACCGTTAGGCTTTTCGGCGTCGATCTTCTTTACATTGTCTAAGCATAGACATATTACGCAGTTGAAATTAAAACTTTGCATCACATGCCGGAGAATTGCAACATGGAACAAAAAGGCAAAGAAATTTCTGTTGAGGAGCGAAAAATTATTCTAAAATGTTTCATAAAATGGAAATTTTATAGAGAAATTGCTGCTCTAGTTGGTAGAGCCCATTCCTCCATCCAAAAAGTTATAAACAATTACAACTCGACAGGCAGTATCTTGTCTAAGGCTCGTTCTGGTCGTCCGCCTTTGCTAACGATCCCCGAGCAGAAGAAGTCTATTCAGGTTAACCCCAGGATGGCAGCTCATCAGACACAACTGCAGATCGAGAATAGTTTTTCCAAAACCGTTTCAGATGATACTGTACGCCGTGTCATATAAAAGGCTGACTACCACAGTAGAGTCGCCCGCAAAAATCCGCTGATTTCAGAAGCCAATAGGCAAAAGCGCTTAGATTTTGCCAATGAGTACATTTGCAAGCCCCCGGACTTCTGGAATAAAGTTATTTTTTCTGACGAGAGTAAATTCTGCATATTCGGAATCAAGGGAAAAGTTTTGGTATGGAAAAAAGCGGAAAAGCATTAAAAAAAAAAAAAAAACTTAGTTGGCACGGAAGCGGAATAATGGTGTGGGGGTGTATGGCTGGAAGCGGTGTGGGAAAATTGACTTTTATCGAATCAACCATGAATCAAGGAGTCTATATCAACATTTAAAAAAAAAATTTGAAGCAAAGTGCTGAAAAATTGGGTCTGCAACATGAATATTGGTTCCAGCAGGACAACGACCCAAATCACACGGCTCAGAATACAAAGCTTTGGCTGCTGTATAATGTCAAAAATCAGCTGCGATCACCTCTCCAGAGTCCTGATCTCAACCCTATTGAGCATTTGTGGGATCCTCTTGTGAGAAAAATTCGAAAACACACAATAACATAACAAAAAAGGCTCAAGGATGTAATTGTGGAGGAATGGGGAAAAATTACTGCAGGGGAAACAAATAAACTCGTTGACTTCATGCCTAGACGCCTTGCAGAGGTTTTACAAAGAAAAGGGTACCCTACAAGCTATTAAAAAGGGGTTTCTTTTAAGTTTAAGTAAACTGTACGCAGACTTTTGCGTGTACATTTTTTCGTAGTGTTAAGTTCAAAATCAAAAATTAAATATAAAACATTGTTGAATATTTATAGCAAATATACGTCTTTGAAGGCAATAAACTAAAGTTACGTTTTAAAAAAAGAATTGTTTCAATATATGCACAAATGACTGAACAATTTCTGTTTAAAGTTGGATTTTGAATTTTTTTAGGGGTGTACGCAGAGATATGCGATTGAGTGCAAGGCGTAATTAACTACGCCTTGAGTGAGAGTACATACATATGTGTGTTTTATGGACAAAATATATATATGTATAACAGTGATGGGCACACACTAGGCTTGTTGATAATATATCCAAAATATCAATATATCGATATTTTTACAAAAAAATAAAAATGTATATCGAAATATTTTTTCACTGATATATCGCATATCGATATTATTTGGAAATATATTTTTTGATATTGTGGCTGGTCACACTTAGAAATCTTAAGAAGAGAAGATGAGCGCGGCAATGAGCTTTTACACAAACATAAACGCACATAATGCCACCTGCAGCCTTTGTGCAAAAGTATTAAAGTCAAGTGGTAACACCACTAATCTCCTGTCACATTTGAGGAACAAGCACCCGGAAGCGTATTTAACATGTGGTAAGGTAAGAAAAAATGTAATGCCTAGCCCTTTGGCTCTAGGGAAATGGTTAGCTATTGGGTTTGCACCGCCTAACCGCTCGGTACGCTCTGCGGACATTCTATAGTTAAATTCATTGCTGGTGGTGCGAGTGTACACCAGTACACTGAGTTCTAGGCATATCGCTAGTCTGACACCGGGCCCGCGTAACTCTATATTCTTATGTATGTGTATTTGTATGTTTCGCTAAATACAAACTTTTCAAAAACCAACAACAATCTTTGGAATAAAATTTGTATAGTCGGACTTCCATATAACGAATCTGAAGGGGACAAGAAATTTCGGTATATAGAAATTATGATAAAAACTGAAGACTAAAGAATCGCGCAAGTTTTCACTATTCTAAAATGTGTTCAACTTTTCTAAATACAGTTAATCACAATCCGTTATTCTTTGCTTTGGTGACTATAAAAAATAACGGAGTACTCCCAACAACAACATCTACGTCTACATCTACATCTTCGATGTGCAATCAAAATTGGCCATGAGTTACCTTATAACACCAGGTAGCTCGGTTCCTTCAGAGCGGCTGGCCTCCGCCATAAAATGCGTTGTCTGCGACACGCGAAGCCGCATGACGGATATTCATATAACACAAAGAGTTTTTTTGAAATCCTTAAAAAATGAATTTTTGAGATAAAATCAGGTTACCAGTATATGTCATTTTTCTAGAAAATTTAACTTTTTCATTGTTTAAAAAATTAAATAAAGTCTTTTTAGTTTTTTTTGTATCCTTACTTAAACTTTTCAACCTTAAGATCTCTGTTCTTTAATGGAAAAAACTTTATTGTTTTATTTCTAGTTAATAAAAAGTTCAAAAGTAAATGTTATTTTGGGGGGCTTACGATTTTTATACTGATATATAAAAATATCAAAAATATCAGATATATCGATATATTTTGGTGATAAATATTGCAAAAACCTGATGATATTAAAATAAAAAAAATTATAATCATCGATACGATATGTTTTACATATATTCACAGCCCTAAATGTTAAGTAGAGTTGTGTCGTTTCGTTCAGAATAAGAATTTGCTCCAAAGCGCCGAAAAGTTAGGAATCCGACGTGATTTCCGGTTCTACCACGACAACGACCCTGGTAGCCCTGGCTTACCTTGAATTGCCCCACGTTATGATTCCTCCGGCCCAGTCTCCAGATTTAAATGTCATTGAAAATTTGTGGGCTATGCTGGATCCGGAATCCTCGGATTTCCAGCAAACAGGACCTTAAAAATGCTCTGCTGGCGGAATGGAGCAAAATAAGCCCGGAAACCACACGGAAGCTGGTCTCTTCGATGAAAAATAGATTAAGGGCTGTTGTAAAGGTTAAGGGATTACAAACTAAGTACTAAAATCCTTATTTAACTTTTTATCCGGCAAAAATATAACTAGCTTGTGTCTGTATCTTTTTAAGCTGTGACCTATATTTAAGATATATTTTTAGTTTTTAGTTTATATATAAAACTTGGCAATATTTCATAAACAAATAAAGTTTATTTTTTTAAATGTGAAATAACATTAAACAAATTGGCGTTTAAACATTTTTGTTTTTCCTCTAGTTTGAAAAATGTAGCACCTTAAACTTTTTATTTGACACTGCATCACTTAAGCTGTGAGTTCTTATATATATATTAAGAGAGTTGTTTGAAAAATATTGTGAAGTTGAGTGAATCTATAAATCTTAATAAAAAATTTAAAATATGAACAAAAAAACCGAACATTAATGTTATCCACTGTACATCGTATATGTACACACATATGTACATATGTACATATTTATGTATACGCAAAAATCATGTACAAATGTGCAGTTACTAGCCCACAGGCGCACAAAGGGCGCATGATGCGGCTCGTCATGATTTTATTGATTATGATATCATCAACGATCTAGCTGTCTTCATTAATATGCCTTTATGTACAATGAACATACATATGTACATATGTGTACATGCATCACAAGATCACCTTAACACCATGACAAATGTATTTTCTTTAATTATTTTATTATTCATTATATGTACATACACATAAAATAGATCTTTTTATACTCGATAGCGAAGGTAGAGAGAATATTGGGTTTGTGCAATGTCCGTCATGGTGTCTGTCCGTCTGTCCATCCTTATATTCTGCAAACTTTGCAAATATCATTTTTATATTGTCGAGACAGATAAAATGTCAAGATTGGAGCTCTTCGAGTACTGGAGGTCTGCAAATCGATCAATTTGATAACTCAAAATCGAGAAATCCTTGGAAACACGCCCACCAATTCCGCCCCAGAATCGCCTATAATTTCTTCTTTGGATACCAGGCCCACCAATGCCGCCATAGCCGCACCCAGCGGCCCACCGCCTCCTTGAAAACGGGAAAGCTTGTTACTTTCTCAGTTTTTAAGCTAGAGTCCCTAGTCAGTTGCGGCCGACTGCATCGTTTCCCCTTGTTTAATTTTGAAAAAATAAGCTTACCCAAGCCGTACGCAGAATAAGTTTGATTCAAACGCTCTATAACTCTTCCAGTTTTATATATGTATTTAAATGTTATCAATAACAACAGTATCATGCGTTTTCCTTTTAAAAACTGCGATACATTATTTTAAACCTATGGAAGTTAAAAAATGCCGATGACACGAAGACTAAAACTAAGTCACGCAAACAGCTGCGCAGTAAGTGCGTCTAAAATGTTTATCTTTCGTAAACGATTTAGAAGAAATTTCAAAAGATGATCATTATTATACTCGGTACTGCAAATGTCCGTCGTGGTGTCTGTCCGTCTGTATGATCGCAATTTTTTCCACACCCTTCAAGCTCGTGGCTTAAAACTTTCCAAATATGCTTATCTATGGCCGGGACAGATAAAGTTTCAAGATTGAGGTTCTACGATAACTGGGGGGCGGAAATCGATAAATTCGAAAACTCAAAATCCATAAGCCCACGTATATCGCACATCCTTACAGCTAGAACTACCACATTTGGCAAGGAGATAGATACTAGCAGCCTCCAAAAAACTGCATAATTCCGGCCCCAGCCTCCCCGCATTTTAAAGTTAAAAAAGCCTATATCTCCCACAGTTTTTGAGCTAGAGCCACCAAATTTGGTGCCAAGATATGTGATGATGACTCCGCAATAACTGCATCAAAAGTTTGGATGGCACGCCCACCAATACTGCCCTAGCCGCCCTCATCCACCCCAACGCTTCGTCAAAAACGGTAATGCGTGTATCTTCCAGAGTTGTGGAGCTAGAGCCTCCAAATTTGGTAGAAAGATAGCTGGTAATGACCCCCAATCTTCATCAAAGTTTTCGAGCCACGCGCACCACTTCCTTCCCCCTTTCCCCACTTTTCACAATTTTCGAGATAGACGCCAAATTTGGTATGAAGATAGCAATTGACATTCCACAAAGATCTGCATCAAAAATTTGGATGACACGCCCACCCAATCCACCCACACCCGATCTTTGGCTGGGGTCTTATTTCTAAGACTGACGCCAGGGTCATTTCGTCTTTCTCCACTCGAATTTCGCACAGCCAGGAAGTAAGGTTAGAGAAACTTCTCACGAAATTTTGGGAGGTGGAGGGTATCCCAGTTAAGCTGGTTAAAGGGTCCAATGCAGTTTGTGAGAAGTTGTTTCAGCACACAATCGCCTAAAGCGAAAGTGGTAGATATGTTGTCATCCTCCCTTTTAAGAGTCCTGAATCCATCGACTTAGGTCATTCAAGATCTATCACACTGGCTCAGCTCCTTCACAACGAGAATCGTTTAAACAAGAACCCCTCCCTCAAAGAGCAGTACGATAAGGTCCTTCAGGAGTATTTGGACCTTGGTCATATGAGACCAGTCCCCCCCTACAAACGCCTCAGGCAATTTCTATCTTCCACATCATGCTGTCTATAAGCCAGACAACACCACCACTAAGCTTCGCGTTGTGTTTAACGCCTCTAGTCCGTCTACTAACGGCAAAAGTCTCAACGACGTCTTACTTCCAGGACCCGTTCTCCAATCCGATCTGACCATGCAGATCCTGAAGAGGCGATTCTTTGAGTATGTGTTTAACGCAGACATTACCAAAATTGTTGGCAAATCCTAGTGGATCCCAAACGCACTCTATTCCAAAGAATCCTCTTCCGAACCAAGGACAATGAGCTCCGAGATTTCGAGCTGAACACAGTCACTTTTGGAGTGGACTGTGCCCCATTCTTAGCGATTAGAGTACTGCAGCAACTTGCTAAAGATGTGCAGTCTCGATATGGCTGAGAGAATTAGGGTGGGATGATCCGTTACCCGATGATCTCATTTCGAAGTGGCACGAATTCCTCGACCATTTTGCGATGGGTAGAAACGCGGCCAAGATTGCGACTCCAAATGCATGGGTTCTGTGATGCGTCTCAGCGCGCATATAGCGCTGCGCTTTATGTCCGTACGGAGACTCGCGACAAAATCTCTGTCCATCTCCTTACCGCAAAAACTAGAGTCGCTCCACGAAAACGGTGTCCATTCCACGATTAGAATTGTGCGGAGTCGTGTTGTTATCCGAATTGTCAGCAGCAGTAATTCCAACTCTACCGCTTAGGGAGTGTGAATGTAACTATTGGGCTGACTCGACAATAGTTTTAGCATGCCTGAATAAGCCATGGGTAGCCAGAATTACTCAGACCACAGATTCGAAGCAGTGGCGTCACGTACAATCCGAGTCCAATCCAGCTGACCTCGTGAGCAGAGGAGTGTCAGCAAGTGAACTAATTGGCAGTTCAGTGTGGTGGCATGGGCCAGAATGGTTGCAAGATGCTCAGCACCAGTGGCCAGCCTCCACAGAATTTTTACCTGCTCACCGTACTGCCTTTTCGAGCCCCTTCACACACACCGGTGTCGACTTTGCCGGCCTCTTTGACATTAAGGATTACATAGGCCGAGCATGTTTAATAACAAAGGGGTAAGTGTGCGTTTTAGCACCAAAGCGGTCCATTTAGAAGCTACCTCGGAGCCCACGACCGAAAAGGTCTTAGCGGCATTTGCTAGGTTCATAGCGAGGGTGTCCAGCGACCATGCACTCTGATAATGAGAAGACATTCATCGGAGCTGCCAAGGTCCTGTCGCGCGAGTTTCTTAACACCACAAGAGATCTCGTGCTTTCCAAGTATAGCTACCAAAATTTATCCTGGCACTTCAACCCCCCGAATACCCCACACATGGGTGGTTTATGGGAAGCTGGGGTGAAGAGTTGTAAAACTCTCTTCTACAAATCCACGGTAACATTCAAGCAAACTTTCGAGGAGCTATCAACTCTGCTTTCCAGAGTAGAGGCATGTTTGAATGCCGACCGTGAGCATTCGTGTTGATACGGGTTCCAAAACATTCGACTAGCGTGCAGTGATCGACCCGTGCTGCCCTCTAAGCCGAATTGTCACGTCCTTGGAAACGGCCTTCGGGCTTTCCGTCACCTGTGTTGGCAATGAGGAGGCTTGCACGGCCGTTATCGAATCACGCTCCGCGGACTTTTCAAAGGAAATCATCCTGCAGGTTATGCCGACCAGGATTTGCACCCCCATCAAGCCCATAGCGGAACAGCTACGTCCGAACACGGCCAACATCGCCTTAGCGGATGAGCATTGGTTCCGGCCAAGCATGACCAGCATAGTGTTGGGGGCTGATCTTTATCCCGAGATCATCCTGCCAGGATTGATCCCAAGCCAAGGAGGGCCGTTGGCCCAGAACACAGTTTTCGACTGGATGCTATCCGGCTCATGCGCCCACCAATAATATTTTGGTTCCGTGGCTCCACTTATTCCGTTCTCCTTTGGATTCTTTATTTTTTTGCATGATGCTGCAAGGGGGGTGGTGTGTTCATGCCTAAAAGTAGGCAGTGAACAAGAAGTTGCCGCTCTCGTACCCTCTCTCTGCAGACATAGTAAATCCACCTCATATTAGCAACATGTAACATGTAAGCTAGGCTAGTTAACTTTAGCAAAATGTATAATTAGTTTGAAAATATAAGTGAAGACAAAACGACGTGCATTTCTGCATTTGGATTATTTATTTCAACCCACCTCTATACAAGCTACAACGGAGTCATTTTTGAAGCCACCAACACAACCCGGAAAACCCAGCCTACTACAAAAACAACACCAATGAGAGAGTTGGAGCATTGAGGATAAATATTGGTTAGGTATCCAGTTCATCCATTGATGAGCATGAGTCACTTGGGCAGTCAGTCAATTTTAATTTATTTGTTTGGATATCGTGTAGGTTTTTTGCTTGTGCAGCTATTATGGCAGTACGAGCTTTTGCGAGAGAGATTTTTGCATTGTTTTTCTGGAGTTCGAGAGGGGTGTCGGCTGGTTAGGTGGCTTTGCCGGCAGAGGGGACTACCGAGGGTGTAGAGAGGATGGTAAAGTTTGGTTAATTTAAAGTTTAGTGATTGTGTTTGCCATGGGCAGATGAATCTGTGTTAGTGCTTGTAGTCGCGCGTGGCAATATGAAAGCATCGAAGCTTACGAACGAAGCCGAAGAGCTTGCTGTAATATTTGGTTGTTATTGTTTTAAGACGATTCGTGCTATGCATTTTTTGATGCTCTGATTTTTTATACTCGATACCGAAGGTAAAGAGTATATTGGGTTTGTGCAATGTCCGTCATGGTGTCCGTCCGTCTGTCCGTCTGTATGTTCGCAACTTTTTTCCACACCCTTCAAGCTAGAGACTTGAAACTTTCCAATTCTCTTTATCTATGGGATAGTAAATTAAAGTGTCAAGATGGGGGTTCTACGATAACTGGGGGGCTGGCAAATCGATAAATTCGATAACTCAAAACCGATAAATCCTCATATTTCGCACATCCTTACAGCTAGAACTACCAAATTTGGTGGGCAGATAGCTACTAGCAACCCTCAAAAAACTGCATCAAAATTTTGGAGCCACGCCCACCCATTCCGCAACCAGCCCCCCCGCAATTTAAAGTCAAAAAAGCGTATATCTCCCACAGTTTTTGAGCTAGAGCCACCAAATTTTGTGCCAAGATAGGTGATGATGACCTCCCAAAAACTGCATCAAAAGTTTGGATGCCACGCCCACCGATACTGCTCTAGCCGCCCCAATCCACCCCAACGCTTCGTCAAAAACGGGAATGCGTGTATCTATCAGAGTTGTGGAGCTAGAGCCTCCAAATTTGGTAGAAAGCTAGCTGGTAACGACCCCCAAAAAACTGCATCAAAATTTTGGAGCCACGCCCACCCATTCCGCCCCCAGCCCCCCCGCATTTTGAAATCAGAAATGGCTATATCTCCCACAGTTTTTGAGCTAGAGCCACCAAATTTGGTTCCAAGATAGGTGATGATGACCCCCCAAAAACTGCATCAAAAGTTTGGATGCCACGCCCACCAATACCACCCTAGCCGCCCCCATCCACCCCAACGCTTCGTCAAAAACGGGAATGCGTGTATCTTCCAGAGTTGTGGAGCTAGAGCCACCAAATTTGGCAGGAAGATAGCTTGCAACGACCCCCGAAAAACTGCATCAAAGTTTTGGAGCCACGCGCATCCCTTCCACCCCCCTTTCCCCACATTTTACAAACTTTGAGCTAGAGTCACCAAATTTTGTATGAAGATAGCAATTGACATTCCACATAGATCTGCATCGAAAATTTGGATGCCACGCCCACCCATACCGCCCCCAGCCCCCCTTTCCCCACTTTATACAAACTTCGAGCTAGAGTCACCAAATTTGGTATGAAGATAGCAATTGACATCCCACATGGATCGGCAGCAAAAATTTGAATGCCACGCCCACCCATACCCCCCCAAGCCCCATAGCCCCCCTTTCACCACCTTTTACATGCTTCGAGCTAGAGTCACCAAATTTGGTATGAAGGTAGCATTTGACATTCCACAAGGATCTGCAGCAAAAATTTGGATGCCACGCCCAACCATACCGCCCCCAGCCCCATAGCCCCCCTCTCCCCACCTTATACAAACTTTGAGCTAGAGTCACCAAATTTGGTATGAAGGTAGCATTTGACATTCCACAAGGATCTGCAGCAAAAATTTGAATGCCACGCCCAACCATACCGCCCCCAGCCCCCCTTGCCCCAACTTTTACAAACTTTGAGCTAGAGTCACCAAATTTGTTATGAAGATAGCAATTGACATTCCACAAAGATCTGCATCAAAATTTGGATGCAATTCCACCCATACCGCCCTCAGCCCCCCTTTCCCCACTTTATACAAACTTTAAGCTAGAGTCACCAAATTTGGTATGAAGGTAGCATTTGACATTCCACAAGGATCTGCAGCAAAAATTTGAATGCCACGCCCAACCATACCGCCCCCAGCCCCCCTTTCCCCACTTTTACAAACTTTGAGCTAGAGTCACCAAATTTGTTATGAAGATAGCAATTGACATTCCACAAGGATCTGCATCAAAAATTTGGATGCAATTCCACCCATACCGCCCCCAGCCCCCCTTTCCCCACTTTATACAAACTTTGAGCTAGAGTCACCAAATTTGGTATGAAGGTAGCATTTGACATTCCACAAGGATCTGCAGCAAAAATTTGAATGCCACGCCCAACCATACCGCCCCCAGCCCCTCTTTCCCCACTTTTACAAACTTTGAGCTAGAGTCACCAAATTTGCTATGAAGATAGAAATTGACATTCCACAAAGATCTGCATCAAAAATTTGGATGCAATTCCACCCATACCGCCCCCAGCCCCCCTTTCCCCACTTTATACAAACTTCGAGCTAGAGTCACCAAATTTGGTATGAAGAAAGCAATTAACATCCCACATGGATGGGCATCAAAATTTTTAATACTGGTATCGAGTATACCGCAGTCGGTTGCGTCCGACTGCAACGTTTCCACTTGTTAAAGCTCTCTTTGCTGTTTGTTTTTAAGGCATAAGTGATCACCGTTACAGTTGGCGCAAAGAGTGCGTGTGCATGTTTTGAGTTGGTGGGGGGCGAGGTTAAAGGTTACGCATATTGCTGGGTTTTTGCAATGCTTTGCTGTATGACCAAGCAGTTGGCAAGTCTTGCAGCTCATTGGGTTGGGTATGCATTCCCTAACCTTGACGGAATGCCAGGAAAGATCAAGCTTGCTAGGTAGACTGTAAAGATCGAAGGTGAACTTGAAAACTGAGATTTTTGAGATTTCGAGATTTCAGTTCTTGAAATAGTTCAGCTTCTGGAATGTTGATTAGGTATGGGGCATAAATTGTGACCTTAACGAAATTAAGTGTTTCGTGCAGTTTGCTTTCAATGTCGCAGATCCCAGATTGGTGGGTTATTTTCATGAACTTTTCGGCCACTTGTTTGGTTTTGACAAGCATCAAGACATTGCCATCGCGGAGGCTGGAGATCGAGATGAAGTCTTTGCCTCTAATGCTCAGGGCGCGATGAACTGCAAAGCAGGAGAACTCTGAGAGAGGTTTTTCAATATTTTTGAAAGAGATTGTTAGAAATATTGGGTTTTGTTGGGTGGTAGCAGGAAATTCTGGAACTCCCCGGGGAACTTTTGGTAAGTTATTTTTTCTGCTTTGGGGATGTTGCTAAGCAAAGCAAAGCTTCCCCTTAGTTTTGGTGTCCCAAAGGGATAAAATTCGATATCTCCGGTATTTCTTAACCGATTTGGACGAAATTTCCCGAAAAGTTCTATCGTTACCCATTATTTTAACCCTCATTTTTACATTTTCCATATTCGATATTTTTTGTTATCGATATTTTTTGTTATCGAAATTATGTGTATATCGGAATCCAGAATAGTTATCGATAATTTGAAGCAAACTTGTTCTGCTCATGGTATAGGAAAACTTAAGTACAAAATAAGAAGTCTCTAGCTCTTGTAGTCTCTGAGATCCACGCGTTCATACAGACGGACAGACAGACAGACAGACAGACGGACAGACAGACGGACGGACGGACAGACGGACATATATCGTCTCGGCTGTGGATGCTGATCTAGAATATATATACAGTACGACCTCGGTTAACGCAACCTATTAAAATTTGGCCAGTTGCGAAAACTGAGGTGGTTGCGAAAACTGAGGTGAAATTTTCTGGTGGCCACGCGACCTTTTTAAATAAAAGATGCCTTCGCTTACCTTTAAAATTAAATTTTATCGAATAAGACTTTGTTTAAAGCAAGAATTTCATATTGTTTTACCTATTTTTTAAAAAATTGAGAAATTCGGGTCTGTACTTTTTTACAATTTCTTTAGAAATGGGAAAATTACGCTCTCTTTGTTTTAGAAACCACGCGTACAATGATTTCTCCATATTATCATTTTCGCAAGCATGTAAAAAAAAACAAAAAGAGAACGAAAGAAAAGTGGTAAAACCGAACTAAAACATACTTTTCCTTAGGAAGTTGCGTTAAATAAGGTAATTTTTTTTTTAAAGTTGCGTTAACAGAGTCAACAATGTTAAGAATTCGGGTGTTGCAATAATCGAGGAGTTGCGTGTAACGAGGGTTGCGTTAACCGAGGTCGTACTGTACTTTATGGGGTCGGAGATGCTTCCTTCTGCATGTTACATACTTTTGCACAAAACCATTATACCCTTATTTACCCATTTTATCAGTTAAGGGTATAAAAATGCATTCTCCCATTCGGGCATAAGCATTTTGGAGCGCATTGTAAAAAATTAGTTTCTTTGCTAATGCGCTGCGTGGTGCGTGCCTGTCAATAGTTCGCCTTCAACTAAAAGTACAATGTTAAGTCTAATCAGAGATGCCAACCCTCCGTCATTTTACGTAGATCTCCGTATTTTAAAGGAGATCTACGTGTCTACGTGTAAAGAGACTAAAACTACGCATTTTTTAAACAAATATCAATATAATATGAATTATATAAATTAAATGATAATGTTCCGTTTTCATAGGTTGGCGAACTAAATGCCGTTTTCAATGGGTTAGCAGCGCTAAATTGCAAATTGATTATTTGTGACTGAAAGTGGAGAAAAAAAGAATAAAGGTAAAAGTAAATAAAAATTGACATCGAAAATTTAACAAGTGAGCTTTGAAGATGTAGCAAATGCAACTCCAACCAAAAAAAATGAAAGTACACTACAATGTTAAGTACTCAGCATCTTGGGGAAAAAAGTATTCCTCCTAGCTGACGAAAAGCAGTAAGGGTAATTGTTATTTTGTATGGCATTGGGTTTGTGCTATCTTTTTATACGTTCGTAGTTCGATTTCCATTAACAAATGGTTTTGTGAAAAATGTACCATCAATCAAATTCGGACGGACAAAGGCTCAAGCTATTATAACTTCGGCAACTGGACAAGTGGCTGAGGACCAGTTAATAGAACGGTTGAAGTCAAATAAGTTCTCGCTTATTGTCGATGAAATTACAGACAGATCTACAACGAAAAATTTCGATCTTATTGCAAGAACTGCAGTAGCATTCAATTCAAAAGTGGAATGTCTATATAGACGATAGGGATTTTCAGTCTTCAGTTAATGTGAAACCACACAAACTTTTACATATCGGGCACACAAGGCTATCTCTGCTCCAAGTTGTTGAAAGGCTGTAAGAACAACTTCCTGCGTTGAAACTATACTTTCAAGAAGCTGCATTGAATGACTAGTTTAAATCTGCAGAGCCAATTCTCCAAAAGTGTTTAGATTCGACGACAGAACTGCATTTGGAGTTTCTAAAATTTGAGCTCCCCTATTTTAATGATTTAAACGAGGAAATGCAGTCAGAAAGTCCAAAACTGTATTTGTTCTACGAAAAAGTTCTTGCAGTTTACAATACAATAGTTGAGTGCTTTGTAAATTCTAAGTTTTTATTATTGCCCGATGAAGAATTACTAAAGATTGATTTCGCTAACGATGAGAACCACTTGCCCTTAAAAAACATTTATTTCGGAGGCAACTTTGCGGCTTTGTTGATAAAAAAAATTACATAATCTGGAATGAGATGAAATCATCCAGCTTTAAAACTCGTGCTTTCAATTTTGTATTGAAAGTTTAAGGCAACTACAAAATCGATTTTCCTTTGAGCTGCAGATAATGAAAAGTTTAAACTTTTCAAATCCAGCGACAATATTTAACAATAGTTTGAAAGCAAAGCTACCATCTATTGCACATTTGGGGCAAATGTTTCCAGGTACGTTTTTTATTGTCTTATTAACAGAATTTTGGGGGTTGATAGTAGTTATATTCTTACCAAATTTGGTAGTTCTAGCTGTAAGGATGTGTGAAATTGGTGGATTTATCGGTTTTGAGTTATCGAATTTATCGATTTGCCAGCACCCCAGTCGTCGTAGAACCCCAATATTGACACTTTAATTTACTATCCCATAGATAAAGAGAATTGCAAAGTTTCCAGTCTCTAGCTTGAAGGGTGTGGAAATAAGTTGCGTTCATACAGACGGACAGACCACATGACGGACATTGCACAAACTCAATATACTCTTTACCTTCGGTATCGGGTATAAAAAGTACGTAGATCTACATATTTCAGCAAAATTGTGCTAAGGAATAACACGTAGATTTTAGAGCCAGCCTACGTTATTTTCAAATTTAGAGTTGGAATCCCTGAGTTCAATGCATGTTCGGCACGACAAACAACGACGAACGAAAAATCGTGTTCTAAAAATAGCTTTCAATGCTTATAGGATGGAATGTTAGTTTCCGTCAGTAGGTTGTTAACCGGTGTTGTCCTATATGCGCCAAGTGACGTTCTTTTTCCACTATTTATGATTGTATGTATTTTTTTTTTTTACCTGGTTTTAACATTAGCTCAAAATTTAAAAGATGTTGGAAAAGGGAGGCTAGGGCGATATGGATAGGGGTGACACACAAATTTTTGCTGCAAATCTTTGTGGGATTTCAATTGCTATCTTCCTTTCAAATTTGGTGACTCTAGCCCAAAGATTGTTATAAGTGCGAAAGGGGGCTGGAGGAGAATGGATGGGCGTGGCTCCAAAAGTTTGATGCAGTTCTTTAAGGGTCATTACCAGCTATCTTTTAATCGAATTTGGTGCACATAGCTCAAACATTATGTATGATACACGCATTCCCGTTGTTAAGGAGACGGTGGGGCCGAAGGGGGCCGCTAGGATTGCATGGGTGGGCGTGTCATCCAAAGTTTTAATGCAGTGTTTGGAGGCCATCATCACCTATTTTGACACCAAATTTGGTGGATTTAGCTCAAAAACCGTGGGAGATCTGCGAAATATGTGAATTTATCGGTTTTGAGCTATCAAATTTATAGATTTGCCACCCCCTAAGTTATCGTAGAGCCCCAATCTTGACACTTTATCTGTCCCGGCCACAGATAAAGATAACTGGAAAATTTCATCTTTCTAGCTTGAAGGGTGTGGAAAAAGTTGAGTTCATATCGACGGACAGACGGACGGACGGACTTTCAGTAAGGCAATTGATTCTGTAAGTTTTTCTCTGTTGCTTAAAAAATTGAATATTATTGGATTTCCAGCAAAACTTTTATTGTGGCTTTCGGAGTAGTTATGCGGCCGAACCAGTGTTGCCAATTCCGCGTTTTTCCCGTCAGATCTGGCTTTTTTCAAAACGCGATTGCGGGAAAAATTTTCAAATATTGTATGGGACAGCTTTTTTCTGTACGAGTCATTTGGTATCATTTGTATGTAAATAGCTTTTTTTGCTTTATTTTTTCGGCTTTCTAGATTTTTTTGCTCAAAAAAAGTTGGCAACACTGGGCCGAACACAAAAAGTCGATTTTAAATCGTCTGTATCTAAACCTATTTTAGTTACCTCAGTTGTTCCCCAGGGGAGTCACCTTGGATCTTTGCTATTTAATCTGTTTATTAACGATCTTTTATCTTTTATTACTAACTCCTTTATATTTTTGTTTGCCGATAATGTGAAGCTATGTTTCACCTATAATGATGTTTCCCTATGAACTACAGGTGAATTGTCAGCCTGTTGCGTACTAACTTACTAAGTTTAGCTTGTTTAAAATTTAAAGTCATGTCTTTTTGTAGAAGTACCCCTCTTACTGCTCACTACTGGCTTGATGCTTCACCACTTTACTGCGTGTTTGACATTAAAGATTTAGGCACTATTCTTGACATCAAATTAAAGTTTGACTTACACATATCGTCGATAGTCAACAAGGCCATTAATGTCCTTGGCTTCATCAAGCGGTGGTCGAAAGAGTTTAACGATCCCTACACCACTAAAACGCTTTATACATCCCTAGTACGTCCCATCCTGGAGTATGGATCTTGTGTGTGGTCCCCACAATACTCGATTCACCAGGATAGAATTGAAGAAATTTCTTCTATTTGCTCTAAGAAGTTTTAACTGGGTTCCTGGAGTTGATTTACCCCCGTATTCTAGTAGACTCTTTTTAATAAATCTTCCCTCCCTGTTAAACCGAAGAACTATGCATGGAGCATTATTTATTACTAACCTACTTAATGGTGAAATCGACTCATTATATCTTATGAGTCGAATCAAATTTAATGTCCCAATTAGATCTTCACATAACTTTTTACCCCTTAGCCTTGATCGTTGCTTAAGCACTATTTAATTCATGAACCATTTCGTGTTATATGTTCTGACTATAACAACTTTATTCTGTTGTCTCCTTAGAAGCCTCAATTCCAGTACTAAAAAGATCGATCCTTTTTGCTTTATCCAATCGTAACCACTAACTACTAATCTTACACTGGTCTGATTGGGTTTTTCTGGGTTTTTCCCAATCCTCGCAACAAATGTTGGACCACTCAATTTTTTATTGAATTTCCCAGAGCTTTAACGTTAACTTACAATTATATTTTCAGATTTATATATTATTCTACATTTTGCTTAACTTAATTATTATAACTATTTTTAATTTAAATTAAATTTGATTCATTTTAATGTCAGCTGCTCTTAGCTGATTATAAATAAATAAATAAATAAACAAATGATAGAGCTGTGACGTTTATAGAGAGGGAGCTAGTTATCAGATCGTCTACGTTAAGTCA
The DNA here is from genome assembly GCA_030179655.1 of Scaptomyza flava. Lineage (NCBI taxonomy): Eukaryota > Metazoa > Arthropoda > Insecta > Diptera > Drosophilidae > Scaptomyza > Scaptomyza flava. The sequence goes on from JARNME010000404.1 coordinate 60,250,335, forward strand.
AAGACCATGGAATATCAAGATGTTGCAATTGTTAAGAAAAGCTTTGTCTCAGGGGTTTGGCCTCAGAAATATTTCAAATGGTATACATAATAACCTAAGCAGTAAGCCATAAGTGTGAGGGAGCGTGATAGCGGATAGCATGGGCAGCCGTTTTTGTTTCAGTTGCACATGCACTCAGCGGTCCGTCAAGTGTGCGTGTGTTTCACTTCTTGCTGGGTCTGCTGACTTGAACTGACTAGTGTCATAGAATTAACAAAAAAAGAACAAGTATGAATGACCAGCAATTGCTAAACTGTAATTGGACTGTTTTTCTACATCTATGCATATAAATAAACATAACTGTGAGTGTGACAATTGCTACAGAAAACAAAAGATTCTTTACGAACCTAAATAATAAGTACATACTTAAATTTCGTTTTCAAAAATTATTTATTTTAGAGTAGGATAAAGTTTATTTTAAAATAAAATATAATAATTTAAATGCATTTTTAATAAATTTCTCTAACTTTTTCGTAAATGGTCAAATTATATATACGTATATGTACCTGACGAGCAAAACTGTAACACGAATTCAATATTCTCACTTCAACGGTCTGTATTTTCTTTTCTACTTAATGCATTCTCAAGATCTTAGTCTTGTTTTGTTGGTGTAACATTTGGCTCTCTTTCGCAAAATTTTTTAAGTTATTTGGTAATCTGGAAGAAATTTAAAAAAAAAAAATTCAATGAGTGTTGTAACTCACGGGTTATGTGTTAACACCTGTTTGTTGGTGTGTTTGTACCATTATTATTGCTATGAGCACGAATAATATTTTATTGAATATGGGTTTCCTTTTTTAATTTGGGTTCATCATTCGACAGTCCATTCTCTTATTAAAGAAGTTAGCTATGTTAGTCTATAAGTGTATGTTTTTATTATAGCTAAATCTAATTTTTGCCACCCATTATTCTCTAATATAACTAAATATGTTTATAGTTGCCAATTCAGAAACCCTGCACCTACAAATAAATAAGCTTTTACGTAATAGTGTTTATATTTTGTGGTTGTTTGTGTGCATAACATAAGCGGCAGAACCGCGTGACTCAACCGTCTCAGTCGGCTGCTTTCTGCAACCAAGCACCATAATACAATTAATACGGTAGAGTCATGGGAGAGAGCGCTCTCTTTGTTTCAGTACCAACTTTTAATTTTTCCTATTAAAAACTATTTAATTAATATAATCGAAAGCGGTCCACTCAAAAATTTATTTAGCTAAATATTTTTACGAAACTACACTAATTAATTGTATCATGACTAAGCACAAATAAAACAAAGCGAATTCAAAGCAAAACACAGCGTTCGTTAATTCACGAGCGAGACTTCGTTTTTTACGACTACTTTTCTCAGCCACAGCACCAATACTATCATATTCGTTTGCAAGCAGAGACAATTGTTGCACAACAACCACATACTATTTAAATTTTTGGCTGCCTATCGGTGTGAGTTACTCGGCGAAACAATGCAGCAACAACGCAGCGAATATTACTGTGGCATCAAACATCAAAACGTTAAAAAAGTCAAATGTTACAGTTTTGCACTGTGGTTGTTCTAAAACAAATATTTTTATTGAAAATTTTTTTATAGTGGGTCCACAGCCCTTTTGATTTGTTTAAGTCTTTGGCATACTTTCGGTGTAGCGTCGCACCATTTCCAGAGGAATCACGTACAAGACGTCCGTAGTTCTCTCCCACAGCTCAATCACTCCATTTGGAGGGACCGCATATTTTGCCAGCTGCGATTTAACGTGGCTCCATAGATTCTCAATGGGGTTTATATCTGGAGATTGCGTTGGCCACTTCATGGACTGGAATCGTTGCTGGGAAATCCAATTTTCACCAAATTGGACGTGTGCTTTGGGTCATTGTCTTGCTGAAAAATGCATTTATCAGCAGCAAGACTCATATTTTCAATTACTCCTCCTAAATTTTGTTGCAGAATGCTTAGGTATTGCTCCTTATGCATTATACCATCGATCAATACCAAGAGTCCAACTCCATTTTTATGAATACAACCTGAAACCATAATTGAGCCAGCACCGTGCTTGACGGTTTGTCGCACTGAACTTTGTGACAGGATTTTGGGATCTCTAGTCCAATATCAGGATCGTCCGTCCGACTCGAAACGATTAATCTTTGATTCATCTGACCATATTACCTTCAAAACTAATTAATAATTTGCAATTGTTAAAACTTTTTTAAGTGACTCACAGCATCCCAATCAGCTACAGTCCAATTTTCGTGAGTTGCAGCAAAGTTTTTACGCAAAGTTATGTGCCTTTTTGCCATATATTTTACATATCTTTGGCCTTCAGTCCTAATCTGTCGAGACTACGACGGACTGTGCACTCACTGGCATTCAAATTAAGCATGTTCGCAGCTTTTATTGGCGTGATGTCGCGATTGCTTGTGACCAAGTTGGCCACGTGGCGTGTGTCGCGATCGCTCCAAATTCTTGGTCGACCTTCTTGGTTATCAGGAATGCTCTCTTGACTTTGTTAGCCACTTTTCGAACGGATTCGCCTGCTACTTATCAATAATTTGATTATTTTCTTCTTTTATTCGCTATCCATGTTTATTGCATAGCAAATTGACTTAGAATGATCAAAGCTTAAAAAGTTTAATGAAAACAAGTGGAAACGTTGCAGTCGGACGCAACCGACTGCGGTATACTCGATACCAGTATTAAAAATTTTGATGCCCATCCATGTGGAATGTTAATTGCTTTCTTCATACCAAATTTGGTGACTCTAGCTCGAAGTTTGTATAAAGTGGGGAAAGGGGGGCTGGGGGCGGTATGGGTGGAATTGCATCCAAATTTTTGATGCAGATCTTTGTGGAATGTCAATTGCTATCTTCATAACAAATTTGGTGACTCTAGCTCAAAGTTTGTAAAAGTGGGGAAAGAGGGGCTGGGGGCGGTATGGTTGGGCGTGGCATTCAAATTTTTGCTGCAGATCCTTGTGGAATGTCAAATGCTACCTTCATACCAAATTTGGTGACTCTAGCTCAAAGTTTGTATAAAGTGGGGAAAGGGGGGCTGGGGGCGGTATGGGTGGAATTGCATCCAAATTTTTGATGCAGATCTTTGTGGAATGTCAATTGCTATCTTCATAACAAATTTGGTGACTCTAGCTCAAAGTTTGTAAAAGTGGGGAAAGGGGGCTGGGGGCGGTATGGTTGGGCGTGGCATTCAAATTTTTGCTGCAGATCCTTGTGGAATGTCAAATGCTACCTTCATACCAAATTTGGTGACTCTAGCTCAAAGTTTGTATAAGGTGGGGAGAGGGGGGCTATGGGGATGGGGGCGGTATGGTTGGGCGTGGCATCCAAATTTTTGCTGCAGATCCTTGTGGAATGTCAAATGCTACCTTCATACCAAATTTGGTGACTCTAGCTCGAAGTTTGTATAAAGTGGGGAAAGGGGGGCTGGGGGCGGTATGGGTGGGCGTGGCATCCAAATTTTTGATGCAGATCTATGTGGAATGTCAATTGCTATCTTCATACAAAATTTGGTGACTCTAGCTCAAAGTTTGTAAAAGGTGGGGAAAGGGGGTGGAAGGGGTGCGCGTGGCTCCAAAACTTTGATGCAGTTTTTGGGGGTCGTTACCAGCTAGCTTTCTACCAAATTTGGAGGCTCTAGCTCCACAACTCTGATAGATACACGCATTCCCGTTTTTGACGAAGCGTTGGGGTGGATGGGGGCGGCTAGAGCAGTATCGGTGGGCGTGGCATCCAAACTTTTGATGCAGTTTTTGGGGGGTCATCATCACCTATCTTGGCACAAAATTTGGTGGCTTTAGCTCAAAAACTGTGGGAGATATACGCTTTTTTGACTTTAAATTGCGGGGGGGCTGGGGGCGGAATGGGTGGGCGTGGCTCCAAAATTTTGATGCAGTTTTTGGGGGTTGCTAGTAGCTATCTGCCCACCAAATTTGGTAGTTCTAGCTGTAAGGATGTGCGAAATATGAGGATTTATCGGTTTTGAGTTATCGACTAGAGCCTTCTTACTTGTTTTTGTTTGTTATTTGGGCTGTTTGTGTGGGTGTGTTATTTGTTAATGTGTATATTGCTGTGTATTTGATGTTGGAAAATTCGGATGAGAAATTTGTGTTGCTGGACTCATTTGCCCAATGTTGGGCGAGAGTGTTAGATATTTTCTGTTTGACTGTAGTGTTCTGGTGGGCTTGTGTGTCTTTAAAAGAATGTATGGCTTTAAAAGGGTTTAATCCGCAGCGTCAGCTATTTTTCAAGTAGTATCTGAAATAATGTCTGATGTGCAGATTGAAAGGTTTATCTGAGTAAATGTGTTGCGTTTAAAGAAGTGTGTAGATGCTTTGTCGATAAGTAGAGTGAAGTTGTTGTTTTTTATATTGGTTACCAACGGTTTGTGCAATGTCCGTCATGGTATCTTTCCGTCCGTATAAATGCCACTTTTTTTGACACCCTTCAAGCTAGAAACTTGAATCTTTGAAAACACCTTTTACTATGATCGATCTGTTTCGGGTCAAGATTGGGGCTCTACGATTACTGGTGGGATGGCAAATTGATCATTTTGTTAACTCAAAATCGATAAATCCTAAGATTTTTCACATTCTTAGAGTTAGAGCTACCGAATTTGGTAGGAAGAAAGCTACTGGCAACCCCAAAAAAACTGCAGCGAGCAACGCCCACCAATAACATTTCACGTTTGATCGATTTTCAAGAAAACATAGTTTGTAAAAATCGTGAACATTATAACTCAATATCTTCTGAACCGATCCTTTTGATAATTTGAACATTACTTCTTCACATAAATTAACAGGTAATGAGGAAGAGCTTTTATTTGTTAATTTTTTTGATGTGTTAAAATCTATACGCGCGGGTAGCGTAAAAGCACAAAAGTCAATTCGCTGCGTTATTTCGCCACTGTAACACTCTCTGCTTTATTTCGCCGAGTTACTCACACCGATAGGCAGTCAAAAATTCATATAGTGTGTGTTTCTTGTTCAATAATTTTCTCTGCTTGCAAACGAATATGATAGTATTGGTGTTGCGGCAGAGAAAAGTGATAGTAGAAGACAAGTGGAAACGTTGCAGTCGGACGCAACCGACTGCGGTATACTCGATACCAGTATTAAAAATTTTGATGCCCATCCATGTGGGATGTCAATTGCTATCTTCATACCAAATTTGGTGACTCTAGCTCAAAGTTTGTAAAAGTGAGGAAAGGGGGACTGGGGGCGGTATGGTTGGGCGTGGCATTCAAATTTTTGGTGCAGATCCTTGTGGAATGTCAATTGCTATCTTCATACTAAATTTGGTGACTCTAGCTCGAAGTTTGTATAAAGTGGGGAAAGGGGGGCTGCGGGCGGTATGGTTGGGCGTGGCATCCAAATTTTTGCTGCAGATCCTTGTGGAATGTCAAATGCTACCTTCATACCAAATTTGGTGACTCTAGTTCGAAGCATGTAAAAGGTGGTGGTAGGGGGGCTATGGGGCTTGGGGTGGTATGGGTGGGCGTGGCATTCAAATTTTTGCTTCCGATCCATGTGGGATGTCAAATGCTCTCTTCATACCAAATTTGGTGACTCTAGCTCAAAGTTTGTAAAAGTGGGGAAAGGGGGGCTGGGGGCGGTATGGTTGGGCGTGGTATTCAAATTTTTGGTGGCGATCTATGTGGGATGTCAATTGCTATCTTCATACCAAATTTGGTGACTCTAGCTCGAAGTGTGTATAAAGTGGGGAAAGGGGGGCTGCGGGCGGTATGGTTGGGCGTGGCATCCAAATTTTTGCTGCAGATCCTTGTGGAATGTCAAATGCTACCTTCATACCAAATTTGGTGACTCTAGCTCGAAGTTTGTATAAAGTGGGGAAAGGGGGGCTGCGGGCGGTATGGTTGGGCGTGGCATCCAAATTTTTGCTCCAGATCCTTGTGGAATGTCAAATGCTACCTTCATAACAAATTTGGTGACTCTAGCTCAAAGTTTGTATAAAGTGGGGAAAGGGGGGCTGGGGGCGGTATGGTTGGGCGTGGTATTCAAATTTTTGGTGCCGATCTATGTGGGATGTCAATTGCTATCTTCATACCAAATTTGGTGACTCTAGCTCGAAGTTTGTATAAAGTGGGGAAAGGGGGGCTGCGGGCGGTATGGTTGGGCGTGGCATCCAAATTTTTGCTGCAGATCCTTGTGGAATGTCAAATGCTACCTTCATACCAAATTTGGTGACTCTAGCTCGAAGTTTGTATAAAGTGGGGAAAGGGGGGCTGCGGGCGGTATGGTTGGGCGTGGCATCCAAATTTTTGCTGCAGATCCTTGTGGAATGTCAAATGCTACCTTCATACCAAATTTGGTGACTCTAGTTCGAAGCATGTAAAAGGTGGTGGTAGGGGGGCTATGGGGCTTGGGGTGGTATGGGTGGGCGTGGCATTCAAATTTTTGCTTCCGATCCATGTGGGATATCAAATGCTCTCTTCATACCAAATTTGGTGACTCTAGCTCGAAGTTTGTAAAAAGTGAGAAGAGGGGGGGGGGGGGGGCTGGGGGCGTTATGGGTAGGCATGGCATCCAAATTTTTGATGCAGATCTTTGTGGAATGTCAATTGCTATCTTCATACCAAATTTGGTGACTCTAGCTGAAAGTTTGTAAATGGTGTGGAAAGGGGGGCGGAATGGGTGGGCTTGGCTCCAAAACTTTGATGCAGATTTTTGGGGATCGCTACTAGCTATCTTCCCACCAAATTTGGTGGCTCTAGCTCCACAACTCTGGAAGATACACGCATTCCCGTTTTTGACGAAGCGTTGGGGTGGATGGGGGCGGCTAGGGTAGGATCGGTGGGCGTGGCATCCAAACTTTTGATGCAGTTTTTAGGGGGTCATCATCACCTATCTTGGCACCAAATTTGGTGGCTCTAGCTCAAAAACTTTGGGAGATATAGCCATTTCTGATTTCAAAATGCGGGGGGGCTGGGGGCGGAATGGGTGGGCGCGGCTCCAAAACTTTGATGCAGTTTTTTGGGGATCGCTACTAGCTATCTTCCCACCAAATTTGGAAGCTCTAGCTCCACAACTCTGGAAGATACACGCATTCCCGTTTTTGACGAAGCGTTGGGGTGGATGGGGGTAGCTAGGGCAGTGTCGGTGGGCGTGGCATCCAAACTTTTGATGCAGTTTTTAGGGGGTCATCATCACCTATCTTGGCACCAAATTTGGTGGCTATAGCTCAAAAACTGAGGGAGATATATGCTTTTTTGACTTTAAAATTCGGGGGGGCTGGGGGCGGAATGGGGTGGCGTGGCTCCAAAATTATTGATGCAGTTTTTTGGGGGTTGCTAGTAGCTATCTTCTTACCAAATTTGGTAGTTCTAGCTGTAAGGATGTGCGAAATATGTGGATTTATCGGTTTTGAATTATCGAATTTATCGATTTGCCAGCCCCCCAGTTATCGTAGAACCCCCATCTTGACACTTTAATTTACTATCCCATAGATAAAGAGAATTGGAAAGTTTCAAGTCTCTAGCTTGAAGGGTGTGGAAAAAACTTGCATACATACGGACGGACAGACGGACAGACGGACAGACACCATGACGGACATTGCACAAAACCAATATACTAGTTACCTTCGGTATCGAGTATAACAAGGTCTCGCTCGCGGATTGACGAACGCTGTGTCTGTTGCTTTGCATTCGCTTTGTTTTGTTTGATCTTAGTTGCAGAGATGCAGCCGACTGAGACGGTCTAGTCACGCGGTTCTGATGTTTATGTAATGCCCACAAACAAGCACAAAAAGTACAAGCTTATTTATTTGCTTTTTTTTTCAGGGTTTCTTAGTTGGCAATTATTAATATATTTAGTTATAATAGAGAATAATGGGTTGGCAATTATTAAATTTAGCTATAATAAAAAGTTTGAGTTTGTGTGCATTCACAAAAGAAGATAAACAGAAATGCACTAGACGAATGATGAATGTTGGATACCCTAATAAACTATAAGTGCTATTGTGGATATGTAGCTATAGAATATACATATGTATATTTATGTATTTATATGTATTTGCAATAATTGCATATTTTATTTATTCTGATATGCAAAGGTTGGTGTTCGAACGTAATTGAGAAATAACTAAAAACAGTTTAATTACATATCATCTTCCAACATTAGAAGAGTATCCAATTCTGTATTGCTTCGTTTGTAAAAACACACACACACACACAAAATTAACCCTAATTTATAAAAAATATTATTTTTGATTAAGAAAACGTGCTCAACAACAACTTGTCTTTCGTTGGTGACGGTCGTGTTTTTGCGTGCTCTTGATTATTTATTGTTCTCTTGTGTTTGTGAACGGTGTTTTTACTCTGTTTAATCTGGTAAATAGTTTTAGCAGTGTTTGCAAATATATGTGTATTTATTTACGTTTACATAAAAGAGTTTGCCGAGTTTATACTCACTTTAATTAGCAGTTTAACTGAGACTGCTCTGCCTCAACATAAAGAAACCATAAAGTAAACATACGTTCATACTTACATACACATATTTACATTTGCATATTCCGTGTGATTACTAACAATAAACAGTTTGTCAGTATTTTTGCTTTCGCTTTACAGCTCTCCCGCTCTTATCCGCAATTATCCGTCGCACTTGCGGTTCTATCTGCCTACGCGCTTACGCTCTCTCATTTAAGAGCTCATTTGATATTTACTGTTTTATATTGCTCTTGCAGTGATACGTTTTACTTATACTTACCGTCGCCTTACTTTGTTTTGTGCTAGCATATTAGTTGCCAGAGAAAACCTTAAATCAATTTGAAAATGTTTGCATGCTGTAGCACCAATTGCAAAGTGGTTGGAAACACCAACCAAGATTTTATTTTGTGTGGATTGTGTGACAACATGATCCACATGAAATGTGCTGGCTTCACACCCAAAATCAGGGACTTCTTAATTGCAGATACAGGCCTTAAATGGTACTGCGAGCCCTGCAATTTAGCTGTGAAAGAATCGACCAAGTTCATGAGGCAGACTCATGCTGGCTTTAAAGCTATGCATGTAGCTTTTAATAATCTACAAGCGTCATTCAAAGAGCTTGAGCTTAATTTCAAAAATGGCAGGGTGATTACCGAATCTCCGAAGCGTAAAAAGACTTCGGGTCCTAATCCACTTATTGCCCCACCTGTTCTTCCAACCAAACCCCTTCTAGTGCCTAACAATAATCCTTCAATTGGTTCCAATGCTAACCCACTAATGGTATTTAACTCCCCTGCTAGAAATCCTATCAAAAACCTATCCACTTTATCTTACGAACCTTTGCATGAGCCCTCTGGTTCAGCAGCTCGTGTGCCTATTAATCCTAATATAGGTACAACTGGGGCTCACAAGCCTCTGGTTGTTGTACCACTCAACAAATTTGTTTTTGTTTCTAGGCTGGCATCCGATACTTCATCGGATGATGTTTCAGCTTATGTTAAAAGTAAAATTGATTCTCCTCTTATTACTGTTGAGAAGTTTAAATTTAAACACGCCCGAAGTATATCTTCTTTCAAGTTAAGCGTGCCGCCTGTACTCTTTTCGACAATTTGCTCTGAAAAGTTTTGGCCGCCGCAGCTTGTCGTTAAGGAGTATACGAATAGGCGAATTAATAACAATAATGGTATAAGGATTAATAGTACACCGCCTGCTAGCCAACCTGTTGCCTCCACCTCGGTGGCAAAAAAACTAACAAAACAACTTAGTTTGGCCTATCAAAACGTTAGAGGCCTTAACACTAAACTTTCTAAATTATATGTTAACAGCTTATCATTTGATTCACATATAGTAGCACTCACGGAAACCTGGTTAAAACCTGATATTTCTGATTATTCCATTTTTCCTTCTAAATATAACTTGTACAGATGCGATCGCACTTCCCGCAAGGTGGAGGGGGGGGGGGGGGGGTGTGTTCTCATTGCTGTTGACTCCTGTATTTCCTCTGAACAGATTCATTCTCAGCATCTTCCGGACAAAGAGTTTTTATGTGTCAAAATATTACTAAACGGCCGTTCACTTTATGTTACTTGCTCTTATATTCCTCCTCAATCTGATATTAACATTTACTCATCCCATCTGAGTGCCCTGCAACTTGTTCCGTCATTTTTGACAGATATGGATAATCTGATAGTTGTTGGTGATTTTAATCTGCCACATGTTGTATGGTCAGTGAATGACACATCTTCGGCGGTGTTACCAGTCACTTCTGATGATTTTATTGATGGCCTACGGGAGTTAGGCCTATCGCAAGTTAACAGGGTGCATAACTGTAGTTGTAGAATGTTAGACTTAATATTTGTTTCGGACTCCGATTGCAGTAATGCTAGTAGAATACCCCCTCTAGTGCTTCCGGAAGATACCTACCATCCAACCTTAGAACTATCCATTGAAATTCTTAACCCTATTTCAGTATCTAAAAATACTTTAAAAACCCGTTGCTTTCGTAAAACTAACTTTACTAAATTAAATTATCTTCTTCTACATACTAATCGGTCGCGCCTTTATTCTTGTAGTGATATATGAACTGTTATAGCCATATTTTATAGGACTTTGAATTCGCTTTTGGATATTTGCGTTCCCCTCACTTATTCTTCAAGTGACAATAAACCACCTTGGTTTACGAGAGAACTATCGAAGTTGAAAAACGCAAAGACAAGATCATATAAAAAATTTAAAAAATCGGGAACTACTCTAGATTTATCTTCGTATTTAGTAGCAAAATCTAGTTTTATTTCCGTTAACACATCTTGCTATAATAATTATCTTAATCGTTGTAGACAAAACTTTTCACGTGACCCTAAACAGTTTTATAAATTTTTTAACTCTAAACGTAAGACTTCTTGCTTGCCATCCTCAGTATACCTAGATGATACAAAAGCAAGTTCTGATCAGGCAGTAGCCGATCTATTTGCTGACTATTTTCAATCAGTATACTCATCGAATATGTATAGTAGTAGTAATTCCTATCCTTTTCAAGTTCAAACGTCAAATTGCATATATGTCCCAGTAGTTACTGAGTCTATGCTCCTGAGTGAATTTAACTCTATTAAACCTGGCTACTTGCCTGGTCCTGATGGAGTGCCAGATTGTATTCTTAGATACTGCGCAGATTCTCTTTGTGCGCCATTAAATAAATCATTTAACTTGTCTGTTGATTCAGCTGTGTTCCCTGAAATATGGAAGGAATCCTTTATAATTCCACTCCATAAAAATTCTTCAAAATCAAACGTTAAAAATTATAGGGGCATATCCAAGTTGTCTGCCATACCAAAAGTCTTTGAAAAAATTATATGTTCTCAACTGCAACACGGATGTAGTTCGATTATATCGCCTTATCAACACGGTTTTGTTAGGCGTAGATCTACTACCACTAACCTTCTTGAATTCACTTCGCTTGTTATCAAAGGGTTTTAGGAAAAAAATGCAAACTGACGTTGTTTACACCGATTTTAGTAAGGCATTTGATTCTGTAACTCATTCTCTGTTGCTTCATAAATTAAATATTATTGGATTTCCATCAAAACTATTATTGTGGCTTTCGGAGTACTTGTGTGGCCGAACACAAAAAGTAGTTTTTAAATCGTCGTAGTTTTAATCGTCTAAACCTATTTTTGTTACCTCTGGTGTACTCCAGGGTAGTCACCTTGGACCTTTGCTATTTAATTTGTTTATTAACGATCTTCCAGCAGTTATTACTAACTCTTTTGTGTATATGTTTGCTGATGATGTAAAGCTATGTTTCATCTATAATGACGCTTCCCTGTGTAATTTACTACAGTCGGATTTGGGTGCTTTGTCAGCCTGGTGCCGCACTAACTTACTAAATTTAAATTGTTCAAAATGTAAAGTCATGTCTTTTGTAGAAGTACCCCTCATACTGCTCACTGCTTGCTTGATGCTTCACCACTTGACCGCGTGTTTGAAATCAAAGATTTAGGCATTAATCTTGATCCTAAATTAAAGTTTGACGCTCATATTTCGTATATGGTCAATAAGGCCATTAATGTCCTTGGCTTCATCAAGCGGTGGTCGAAAGAGTTTAATGATCCGTACACCACAAAAACGCTTTATACATTTCTAGTACGTCCCATTCTGGAGTATGGATCTTGTGTGTGGTCCCCACAATACTCGATTCACCAGGATAGAATAGAATCTGTGCAGAAGAAATTTCTTCTATTTGCCCTAAGAAGTTTTAACTGGGTTGCTGGATTTGACTTACCCCCGTATTCTAGTAGACTCCTTTTAATAAATCTTCCCTCCCTGTTAAACCGTAGAACTATGCATGGAGTATTATTTATTACTAACCTACTTAATGGTGAAATCGACTCATCAGTTCTTTTGAGTCGAATTAAATTTAATGTCCCGGTTAGATCTTCACGTAACTTTTTACCCCTTAGCCTTGATCGTTGCTTCAGCAACTATTTAATTCATGAACCATTTCGTGTAATATGTTCTGACTATAACAAACTTTTTTCTCTCGTCTCCTTGGAGGCCTCAACTCCAGTACTAAAAAGATCGATCCTTTTTGCTTTATCCAATCGTAACCACTAACTACTAATCTAATGCTGGTCTGATTGGGGTTTTTCTGGGTTTTTCCCAATCCTCGCAACAAATGTTGGACTGCTCAATTTTTTATTGAATTTCCCAGAGCTTTAACTTTAACTTTTAATTATTTTTTCAGATTTATATATTATTGCATATTTACTTAATTTAAATATTTTAATTATTTTTAAATTGAATTAAATTTTGATTCATTTTAATGTCAGCTGCTCTTAGCTGACTATAAATAAATAAATAAATAGCAATAATGCAGGTACAAACACACCAACAAACATGTGTTAACGCATCATTTTTGCACACCCTTCAAGCAAGAGACTCGAGACTTTCAAATTCTCTTAATCCATAGCATACTAAATTAAAGTGTCAAGATTCTACGATAACTGAGGGGCTGGTAAATCGATAAATTCGATAGCTCAAAACCGATAAATGCACATATTTCGCACATTCTTAAAGCAAGAAACTACCACATTTGTTGATAAGATAGGCACTAGCAACTCTCAAAAATGTTGGAGCCAACCCCACCCATTCCCTTTGAACTAGAGTCACCAAAATTGGCATGAAGATAGCAATTGATATACCACAAAGATCTGCATAATGAATTTGGATGCCACACAAACCCATACCGCCCCCATCGCCCCCACATATTATAGACTTTGAGCTAGAGTCACCAAATTTGGAAGGAAGATAGCTGGTGGCATCCCCATCTGCGTCGGAGAATCTTTAAGGCAGCGTACACCCCTGCCGCATCCGTATCCCATTACAATCAGGCCTCTTTTTACGGTTTTAATGCTGGTAACGAGTATACCGACGTCAGTTGCGTCCGACTGCAACGTTTCAAGTGCAGACGCGTTGCTAATCGCTCCGTCCAGCTGTTGTTTTTGCGGTGCAAAAAACAGCTTGAATCGTTTCGGTGAAAGTGCCGGGTCACTTACCTAAGCGTTTGTTTGCCACCGCCACGCGCTTTCTTTGGCAATCCTCGTAGCCGTCCTCAGAAGCCTCCCCCAGCGGCAGATCGCCCGCGCGTATTTTTCTATTCAGTTCGGTAGTGTGCGTACGTGCATTTTTTTCCTTTTTGGGGTGCCATTTAATTTTTCTGCTATTATAATTTTTAATAACTTAAATTAAACTTAAAATTACGTGTGCTAAGCAACTTATAAAACAATATAAGTATGGTGTTTGTAGTGTACACATTTAAGCTATAACTCTGTTGGGCAAGTCGATGGGGTGCACCCTTCTAAGACGTCTTCTTGAGCGTTGCCTAAGGAGCCTTCTAGCTAGTGCGTTTGGGTGACCACCCAAACGTTGGTGGTAGGATTGCCGGGCGATTATGTCGCCCACTTTATCTACATTTAGAGCTCTCTCTATCTGAGCTGTACGGAAGTACTTCTTAATTGCAGATACAGGCCTTAAATGGTACTGCGAGCCCTGCAATTTAGCTGTGAAAGAATCGACCAAGTTCATGAGGCAGACTCATGCTGGCTTTAAAGCTATGCATGTAGCTTTTAATAATCTGCAAGCGTCATTCAAAGAGTTTGAGCTTAATTTCAAAAATGGCAAGGTGATTACCGAATCTCCGAAGCGTAAAAAGACTTCGGGTCCTAATCCACTTATTGCCCCACCTGTTCTTCCAACCAAACCCCTTCTAGTGCCTAACAATAATCCTTCAATTGGTTCCAATGCTAACCCACTAATGGTATTTAACTCCCCTGCTAGAAATCCTATCAAAAACCTATCCACTTTATCTTCCGAACCTTTGCATGAGCCCTCTGGTTCAGCAGCTCGTGTGCCTATTAATCCTAATATAGGTACAACTGGGGCTCACAAGCCTCTGGTTGTTGTACCACTCAACAAATTTGTTTTTGTTTCTAGGCTGGCATCCGATACTTCATTGGTTGGTGATTTTAATCTGCCACATGTTTTATGGTCAGTGAATGACAAATTTTCGGCGGTGTTACCAGTCACTTCTGATGATTTTATTGATGGCCTACTGGAGTTAGGCCTATGGCAAGTTAACAGGGTGCATAACTGTAGTTGTAGAATGTTGGACTTAATATTTGTTTCGGACTCCGATTGCAGTAATGCTAGTAGAATACCCCCTCTAGTGCTTCCGGAAGATACCTACCATCCAACCTTAGAACTATCCATTGAAATTCTTAACCCTATTTCAGTATCTAAAAATACTTTAAAAACCCGTTGCTTTCGTAAAACTAACTTTACTAAATTAAATTATCTTCTTCTACATACTAATTGGTCGCGCCTTTATTCTTGTAGTGATATATAAACTGTTATAGCCATATTTTATAGGACTTTGAATTCGCTTTTGGATATTTGCGTTCCCCTCACTTATTCTTCAAGTGACAATAAACCACCTTGGTTTACGAGAGAACTATCGAAGTTGAAAAACGCAAAGACAAGATCATATAAAAAATTTAAAAAATAGGGAACTACTCTAGATTTATCTTCGTATTTAGTAGCAATATCTAGTTTTATTTCCGTTAACACATATTGCTATAATAATTATCTTAATCGTTGTAGACAAAACTTTTCACGTGACCCTAAACAGTTTTATAAATTTGTTAACTCTAAACGTAAGACTTCTTGCTTGCCATCCTCAGTATACCTAGATGATACAAAAGCAAGTTCTGATCAGGCAGTAGCCGATCTATTTGCTGACTATTTTCAATCAGTATACTCATCGAATATGTATAGTAGTAGTAATTCCAATCCTTTTCAAGTTCAAACGTCAAATTGCATATATGTCCCAGTAGTTACTGAGTCTATGCTCCTGAGTGAATTTAACTCTATTAAACCTGGCTACTTGCCAGGTCCTGATGGAGTGCCAGGATGTATTCTTAGATACTGCGCAGATTCTCTTTGTGCGCCATTAAATAAATCATTTAACTTGTCTGTTGATTCAGCTGTGTTCCCTGAAATATGGAAGGAATCCTTTATAATTCCACTCCATAAAAATTCTTCAAAATCAAACATTAAAAATTATAGGGGCATATCCAAGTTGTCTGCCATACCAAAAGTCTTTGAAAAAATTATATGTTCTCAACTGCAACACGGATGTAGTTCGATTATATCGCCTTATCAACACGGTTTTGTTAGGCGTAGATCTACTACCACTAACCTTCTTGAATTCACTTCGCTTGTTATCAAAGGGTTTTAGGAAAAAAATGCAAACTGACGTTGTTTACACCGATTTTAGTAAGGCATTTGATTCTGTAACTCATTCTCTGTTGCTTCATAAATTAAATATTATTGGATTTCCATCAAAACTATTATTGTGGCTTTCGGAGTACTTGTGTGGCCGAACACAAAAAGTAGTTTTTAAATCGTCGTAGTTTTAATCGTCTAAACCTATTTTTGTTACCTCTGGTGTACTCCAGGGTAGTCACCTTGGACCTTTGCTATTTAATTTGTTTATTAACGATCTTCCAGCAGTTATTACTAACTCTTTTGTGTATATGTTTGCTGATGATGTAAAGCTATGTTTCATCTATAATGACGCTTCCCTGTGTAATTTACTACAGTCGGATTTGGGTGCTTTGTCAGCCTGGTGCCGCACTAACTTACTAAATTTAAATTGTTCAAAATGTAAAGTCATGTCTTTTTGTAGAAGTACCCCTCATACTGCTCACTACTTGCTTGATGCTTCACCACTTGACCGCGTGTTTGAAATCAAAGATTTAGGCATTAATCTTGATCCTAAATTAAAGTTTGACGCTCATATTTCGTATATGGTCAATAAGGCCATTAATGTCCTTGGCTTCATCAAGCGGTGGTCGAAAGAGTTTAATGATCCGTACACCACAAAAACGCTTTATACATTTCTAGTACGTCCCATTCTGGAGTATGGATCTTGTGTGTGGTCCCCACAATACTCGATTCACCAGGATAGAATAGAATCTGTGCAGAAGAAATTTCTTCTATTTGCCCTAAGAAGTTTTAACTGGGTTGCTGGAGTTGACTTACCCCCGTATTCTAGTAGACTCCTTTTAATAAATCTTCCCTCCCTGTTAAACCGTAGAACTATGCATGGAGTATTATTTATTACTAACCTACTTAATGGTGAAATCGACTCATCAGTTCTTTTGAGTCGAATTAAATTTAATGTCCCGGTTAGATCTTCACGTAACTTTTTACCCCTTAGCCTTGATCGTTGCTTCAGCAACTATTTAATTCATGAACCATTTCGTGTAATATGTTCTGACTATAACAAACTTTTTTCTCTCGTCTCCTTGGAGGCCTCAACTCCAGTACTAAAAAGATCGATCCTTTTTGCTTTATCCAATCGTAACCACTAACTACTAATCTAATGCTGGTCTGATTGGGGTTTTTCTGGGTTTTTCCCAATCCTCGCAACAAATGTTGGACTGCTCAATTTTTTATTGAATTTCCCAGAGCTTTAACTTTAACTTTTAATTATTTTTTCAGATTTATATATTATTGCATATTTTACTTAATTTAAATATTTTAATTATTTTTAAATTGAATTAAATTTTGATTCATTTTAATGTCAGCTGCTCTTAGCTGACTATAAATAAATAAATAAATAGCAATAATGCAGGTACAAACACACCAACAAACATGTGTTAACGCATCATTTTTGCACACCCTTCAAGCAAGAGACTTGAGACTTTCAAATTCTCTTAATCCATAGCATACTAAATTAAAGTGTCAAGATTCTACGATAACTGAGGGGCTGGTAAATCGATAAATTCGATAGCTCAAAACCGATAAATGCACATATTTCGCACATTCTTAAAGCAAGAAACTACCACATTTGTTGATAAGATAGGCACTAGCAACTCTCAAAAATTTTGGAGCCAACCCCACCCATTCCCTTTGAACTAGAGTCACCAAAATTGGCATGAAGATAGCAATTGATATACCACAAAGATCTGCATAATGAATTTGGATGCCACACAAACCCATACCGCCCCCATCGCCCCCACATATTATAGACTTTGAGCTAGAGTCACCAAATTTGGAAGGAAGATAGCTGGTGGCATCCCCATCTGCGTCGGAGAATCTTTAAGGCAGCGTACACCCCTGCCGCATCCGTATCCCATTACAATCAGGCCTCTTTTTACGGTTTTAATGCTGGTAACGAGTATACCGACGTCAGTTGCGTCCGACTGCAACGTTTCAAGTGCAGACGCGTTGCTAATCGCTCCGTCCAGCTGTTGTTTTTGCGGTGCAAAAAACAGCTTGAATCGTTTCGGTGAAAGTGCCGGGTCACTTACCTAAGCGTTTGTTTGCCACCGCCACGCGCTTTCTTTGGCAATCCTCGTAGCCGTCCTCAGAAGCCTCCCCCAGCGGCAGATCGCCCGCGCGTATTTTTCTATTCAGTTCGGTAGTGTGCGTACGTGCATTTTTTTCCTTTTTGGGGTGCCATTTAATTTTTCTGCTATTATAATTTTTAATAACTTAAATTAAACTTAAAATTACGTGTGCTAAGCAACTTATAAAACAATATAAGTATGGTGTTTGTAGTGTACACATTTAAGCTATAACTCTGTTGGGCAAGTCGATGGGGTGCACCCTTCTAAGACGTCTTCTTGAGCGTTGCCTAAGGAGCCTTCTAGCTAGTGCGTTTGGGTGACCACCCAAACGTTGGTGGTAGGATTGCCGGGCGATTATGTCGCCCACTTTATCTACATTTAGAGCTCTCTCTATCTGAGCTGTACGGAAGTACTTCTTAATTGCAGATACAGGCCTTAAATGGTACTGCGAGCCCTGCAATTTAGCTGTGAAAGAATCGACCAAGTTCATGAGGCAGACTCATGCTGGCTTTAAAGCTATGCATGTAGCTTTTAATAATCTGCAAGCGTCATTCAAAGAGCTTGAGCTTAATTTCAAAAATGGCAAGGTGATTACCGAATCTCCGAAGCGTAAAAAGACTTCGGGTCCTAATCCACTTATTGCCCCACCTGTTCTTCCAACCAAACCCCTTCTAGTGCCTAACAATAATCCTTCAATTGGTTCCAATGCTAACCCACTAATGGTATTTAACTCCCCTGCTAGAAATCCTATCAAAAACCTATCCACTTTATCTTCCGAACCTTTGCATGAGCCCTCTGGTTCAGCAGCTCGTGTGCCTATTAATCCTAATATAGGTACAACTGGGGCTCACAAGCCTCTGGTTGTTGTACCACTCAACAAATTTGTTTTTGTTTCTAGGCTGGCATCCGATACTTCATTGGTTGGTGATTTTAATCTGCCACATGTTTTATGGTCAGTGAATGACAAATTTTCGGCGGTGTTACCAGTCACTTCTGATGATTTTATTGATGGCCTACTGGAGTTAGGCCTATGGCAAGTTAACAGGGTGCATAACTGTAGTTGTAGAATGTTGGACTTAATATTTGTTTCGGACTCCGATTGCAGTAATGCTAGTAGAATACCCCCTCTAGTGCTTCCGGAAGATACCTACCATCCAACCTTAGAACTATCCATTGAAATTCTTAACCCTATTTCAGTATCTAAAAATACTTTAAAAACCCGTTGCTTTCGTAAAACTAACTTTACTAAATTAAATTATCTTCTTCTACATACTAATTGGTCGCGCCTTTATTCTTGTAGTGATATATAAACTGTTATAGCCATATTTTATAGGACTTTGAATTCG
This sequence comes from Scaptomyza flava, assembly GCA_030179655.1. Classification (NCBI taxonomy): domain Eukaryota; kingdom Metazoa; phylum Arthropoda; class Insecta; order Diptera; family Drosophilidae; genus Scaptomyza; species Scaptomyza flava. The sequence goes on from JARNME010000404.1 coordinate 60,269,573, forward strand.
CTTTTGGATATTTGCGTTCCCCTCACTTATTCTTCAAGTGACAATAAACCACCTTGGTTTACGAGAGAACTATCGAAGTTGAAAAACGCAAAGACAAGATCATATAAAAAATTTAAAAAATAGGGAACTACTCTAGATTTATCTTCGTATTTAGTAGCAATATCTAGTTTTATTTCCGTTAACACATATTGCTATAATAATTATCTTAATCGTTGTAGACAAAACTTTTCACGTGACCCTAAACAGTTTTATAAATTTGTTAACTCTAAACGTAAGACTTCTTGCTTGCCATCCTCAGTATACCTAGATGATACAAAAGCAAGTTCTGATCAGGCAGTAGCCGATCTATTTGCTGACTATTTTCAATCAGTATACTCATCGAATATGTATAGTAGTAGTAATTCCAATCCTTTTCAAGTTCAAACGTCAAATTGCATATATGTCCCAGTAGTTACTGAGTCTATGCTCCTGAGTGAATTTAACTCTATTAAACCTGGCTACTTGCCAGGTCCTGATGGAGTGCCAGGATGTATTCTTAGATACTGCGCAGATTCTCTTTGTGCGCCATTAAATAAATCATTTAACTTGTCTGTTGATTCAGCTGTGTTCCCTGAAATATGGAAGGAATCCTTTATAATTCCACTCCATAAAAATTCTTCAAAATCAAACATTAAAAATTATAGGGGCATATCCAAGTTGTCTGCCATACCAAAAGTCTTTGAAAAAATTATATGTTCTCAACTGCAACACGGATGTAGTTCGATTATATCGCCTTATCAACACGGTTTTGTTAGGCGTAGATCTACTACCACTAACCTTCTTGAATTCACTTCGCTTGTTATCAAAGGGTTTTAGGAAAAAAATGCAAACTGACGTTGTTTACACCGATTTTAGTAAGGCATTTGATTCTGTAACTCATTCTCTGTTGCTTCATAAATTAAATATTATTGGATTTCCATCAAAACTATTATTGTGGCTTTCGGAGTACTTGTGTGGCCGAACACAAAAAGTAGTTTTTAAATCGTCGTAGTTTTAATCGTCTAAACCTATTTTTGTTACCTCTGGTGTACTCCAGGGTAGTCACCTTGGACCTTTGCTATTTAATTTGTTTATTAACGATCTTCCAGCAGTTATTACTAACTCTTTTGTGTATATGTTTGCTGATGATGTAAAGCTATGTTTCATCTATAATGACGCTTCCCTGTGTAATTTACTACAGTCGGATTTGGGTGCTTTGTCAGCCTGGTGCCGCACTAACTTACTAAATTTAAATTGTTCAAAATGTAAAGTCATGTCTTTTTGTAGAAGTACCTCTCATACTGCTCACTGCTTGCTTGATGCTTCACCACTTGACCGCGTGTTTGAAATCAAAGATTTAGGCATTAATCTTGATCCTAAATTAAAGTTTGACGCTCATATTTCGTATATGGTCAATAAGGCCATTAATGTACTTGGCTTCATCAAGCGGTGGTCGAAAGAGTTTAATGATCCGTACACCACAAAAACGCTTTATACATTTCTAGTACGTCCCATTCTGGAGTATGGATCTTGTGTGTGGTCCCCACAATACTCGATTCACCAGGATAGAATAGAATCTGTGCAGAAGAAATTTCTTCTATTTGCCCTAAGAAGTTTTAACTGGGTTGCTGGAGTTGACTTACCCCCGTATTCTAGTAGACTCCTTTTAATAAATCTTCCCTCCCTGTTAAACCGTAGAACTATGCATGAAGTATTATTTATTACTAACCTACTTAATGGTGAAATCGACTCATCAGTTCTTTTGAGTCGAATTAAATTTAATGTCCCGGTTAGATCTTCTCGTAACTTTTTACCCCTTAGCCTTGATCGTTGCTTCAGCAACTATTTAATTCATGAACCATTTCGTGTAATATGTTCTGACTATAACAAACTTTTTTCTCTTGTCTCCTTGGAGGCCTCAACTCCAGTACTAAAAAGATCGATCCTTTTTGCTTTATCTAATCGTAAGCACTAACTACTAATCTAACGCTGGTCTGATTGGGGTTTTCTGGGTTTTTCCCAATCCTCGCAACAAATGTTGGACTGCTCAATTTTTATTGAATTTCCCAGAGCTTTAACTTTAACTTTTAATTATTTTTTCAGATTTATATATTATTGCATATTTTACTTAATTTAATTATTTTAATTATTTTTAATTTAAATTAAATTTTGATTCATTTTAATGTCAGCTGCTCTTAGCTGACTATAAATAAATAAATAAATAGCAATAATGCAGGTACAAACACACCAACAAACATGTGTTAACGCATCATTTTTGCACACCCTTCAAGCAAGAGACTTGAGACTTTCAAATTCTCTTAATCCATAGCATACGAAATTAAAGTGTCAAGATTCTACGATAACTGAGGGGCTGGTAAATCGATAAATTCGATAGCTCAAAACCGATAAATGCACATATTTCGCACATTAGTGATAAGATAGCCACTAGCAACTCTCAAAAATTTTGGAGCCAACCCCACCTATTCCCTTTGAACTAGAGTCACAAAAATTGGCATGAAGATAGCAATTGATATACCACAAAGATCTGCATAATGAATTTGGATGCCACACAAACCCATACCGCCCCCATCGCCCCCACATATTATAGACTTTGAGCTAGAGTCACCAAATTTGGAAGGAAGATAGCTGGAGGCATCCCCATCTGCGTCGGAGAATCTTTAAGGCAGCGTACACCCCTGCCGCATCCGTATCCCATTACAATCAGGCCTCTTTTTACGGTTTTAATGCTGGTAACGAGTATACCGACGTCAGTTGCGTCCGACTGCAACGTTTCAAGTGCAGACGCGTTGCTAATCGCTCCGTCCAGCTGTTGTTTTTGTGGTGCAAAAAACAGCTTGAATCGTTTCGGTGAAAGTGCCGGGTCACTTACCTAAGCGTTTGTTTGCCACCGCCACGCGCTTTCTTTGGCAATCCTCGTAGCCGTCCTCAGAAGCCTCCCCCAGCAGCAGATCGCCCGCGCGTATTTTTCTATTCAGTTCGGTAGTGTGCGTACGTGCTTTTTTTTTCCTTTTTGGGGTGCCATTTAATTTTTCTGCTATTATAATTTTTAATAACTTAAATTAAACTTAAAATTACGTGTGCTAAGCAACTTATAAAACAATATAAGTATGGTGTTTGTAGTGTACACATTTAAGCTATAACTCTGTTGGGCAAGTCGATGGGGTGCACCCTTCTAAGACGTCTTCTTGAGCGTTGCCTAAGGAGCCTTCTAGCTAGTGCGTTTGGGTGACCACCCAAACGTTGGTGGTAGGACTGCCGGGCGATTATGTCGCCCACTTTATCTACATTTAGAGCTCTCTCTATCTGAGCTGTACGGAAGTACTTCTTAATTGCAGATACAGGCCTTAAATGGTACTGCGAGCCCTGCAATTTAGCTGTGAAAGAATCGACCAAGTTCATGAGGCAGACTCATGCTGGCTTTAAAGCTATGCATGTAGCTTTTAATAATCTGCAAGCGTCATTCAACGAGCTTGAGCTTAATTTCAAAAATGGCAAGGTGATTACCGAATCTCTGAAGCGTAAAAAGACTTCGGGTCCTAATCCACTTATTGCCCCACCTGTTCTTCCAACCAAACCCCTTCTAGTGCCTAACAATAATCCTTCAATTGGTTCCAATGCTAACCCACTAATGGTATTTAACTCCCCTGCTAGAAATCCTATCAAAAACCTATTCACTTTATCTTCCGAACCTTTGCATGAGCCCTCTGGTTCAGCAGCTCGTGTGCCTATTAATCCTAATATAGGTACAACTGGGGCTCACAAGCCTCTGGTTGTTGTACCACTCAACAAATTTGTTTTTGTTTCTAGGCTGGCATCCGATACTTCATTGGTTGGTGATTTTAATCTGCCACGTGTTGTATGGTCAGTGAATGACACATCTTCGGCGGTGTTACCAGTCACTTCTGATGATTTTATTGATGGCCTACTGGAGTTAGGCCTATCGCAAGTTAACAGGGTGCATAACTGTAGTTGTAGAATGTTGGACTTAATATTTGTTTCGGACTCCGATTGCAGTAATGCTAGTAGAATACCCCCTCTAGTGCTTCCGGAAGATACCTACCATCCAACCTTAGAACTATCCATTGAAATTCTTAACCCTATTTCAGTATCTAAAAATACTTTAAAAACCCGTTGCTTTCGTAAAACTAACTTTACTAAATTAAATTATCTTCTTCTACATACTAATTGGTCGCGCCTTTATTCTTGTAGTGATATAGAAACTGTTATAGCCATATTTTATTGGACTTTGAATTCGCTTTTGGATATTTGCGTTCCCCTCACTTATTCTTCAAGTGACAATAAACCACCTTGGTTTACGAGAGAACTATCGAAGTTGAAAAACGCAAAGACAAGATCATATAAAAAATTTAAAAAATCGGGAACTACTCTAGATTTATCTTCGTATTTAGTAGCAAAATCTAGTTTTATTTCCGTTAACACATCTTGCTATAATAATTATCTTAATCGTTGTAGACAAAACTTTTCACGTGACCCTAAACAGTTTTATAAATTTTTTAACTCTAAACGTAAGACTTCTTGCTTGCCATCCTCAGTATACCTAGATGATACAAAAGCAAGTTCTGATCAGGCAGTAGCCGATCTATTTGCTGACTATTTTCAATCAGTATACTCATCGAATATGTATAGTAGTAGTAATTCCTATCCTTTTCAAGTTCAAACGTCAAATTGCATATATGTCCCAGTAGTTACTGAGTCTATGCTCCTGAGTGAATTTAACTCTATTAAACCTGGCTACTTGCCAGGTCCTGATGGAGTGCCAGGTTGTATTCTTAGATACTGCGCAGATTCTCTTTGTCTGTTGATTCAGCTGTGTTCCCTGAAATATGGAAGGAATCCTTTATAATTCCACTCCATAAAAATTCTTCAAAATCAAACGTTAAAAATTATAGGGGCATATCCAAGTTGTCTGCCATACCAAAAGTCTTTGAAAAAATTATATGTTCTCAACTGCAACACGGATGTAGTTCGATTATATCGCCTTATCAACACGGTTTTGCTAGGCGTAGATCTACTACCACTAACCTTCTTCAATTCACTTCGCTTGTTATCAAAGAGTTTTAGGAAAAAAAATGCAAACTGACGTTGTTTACACCGATTTTAGTAAGGCATTTGATTCTGTAACTCATTCTCTGTTGCTTCATAAATTAAATATTATTGGATTTCCAGCAAAACTATTATTGTGGCTTTCGGAGTACTTGTGTGGCCGAACACAAAAAGTAGTTTTTAAATCGTCGTAGTTTTAATCGTCTAAACCTATTTTTGTTACCTCTGGTGTAAACCAGGTTAGTCACCTTGGACCTTTGCTATTTAATTTGTTTATTAACGATCTTCCAGCAGTTATTACTAACTCTTTTGTGTATATGTTTGCTGATGATGTAAAGCTATGTTTCATCTATAATGACGCTTCCCTGTGTAATTTACTACAGTCGGATTTGGGTGCTTTGTCAGCCTGGTGCCGTACTAACTTACTAAGTTTAAATTGTTCAAAATGTAAAGTCATGTCTTTTTGTAGAAGTACCCCTCATACTGCTCACTACTTGCTTGATGCTTCACCACTTGACCGCGTGTTTGAAATCAAAGATTTAGGCATTAATCTTGATCCTAAATTAAAGTTTGACGCTCATATTTCGTATATGGTCAATAAGGCCATTAATGTCCTTGGCTTCATCAAGCGGTGGTCGAAAGAGTTTAATGATCCGTACACCACAAAAACGCTTTATACATTTCTAGTACGTCCCATTCTGGAGTATGGATCTTGTGTGTGGTCCCCACAATACTCAATTCACCAGGATAGAATAGAATCTGTGCAGAAAAAATTTCTTCTATTTGCCCTAAGAAGTTTTAACTGGGTTGCTGGAGTTGACTTACCCCCGTATTCTAGTAGACTCCTTTTAATAAATCTTCCCTCCCTGTTAAACCGTAGAACTATGCATGGAGTATTATTTATTACTAACCTACTTAATGGTGAAATCGACTCATCAGTTCTTTTGAGTCGAATTAAATTTAATGTCCCGGTTAGATCTTCACGTAACTTTTTACCCCTTAGCCTTGATCGTTGCTTCAGCAACTATTTAATTCATGAACCATTTCGTGTTATATGTTCTATAACAAACTTTTTTCTCTTGTCTCCTTGGAGGCCTCAACTCCAGTACTAAAAAGATCGATCCTTTTTGCTTTATCTAATCGTAAGCACTAACTACTAATCTAACGCTGGTCTGATTGGGGTTTTCTGGGTTTTTCCCAATCCTCGCAACAAATGTTGGACTGCTCAATTTTTTATTGAATTTCCCAGAGCTTTAACTTTAACTTTTAATTATTTTTTCAGATTTATATATTATTGCATATTTTACTTAATTTAATTATTTTAATTATTTTTAATTTAAATTAAATTTTGATTCATTTTAATGTCAGCTGCTCTTAGCTGACTATAAATAAATAAATAAATAGCAATAATGCAGGTACAAACACACCAACAAACATGTGTTAACGCATCATTTTTGCACACCCTTCAAGCAAGAGACTTGAGACTTTCAAATTCTCTTAATCCATAGCATACTAAATTAAAGTGTCAAGATTCTACGATAACTGAGGGGCTGGTAAATCGATAAATTCGATAGCTCAAAACCGATAAATGCACATATTTCGCACATTCTTAAAGCAAGAAACTACCACATTTGTTGATAAGATAGGCACTAGCAACTCTCAAAAATTTTGGAGCCAACCCCACCCATTCCCTTTGAACTAGAGTCACCAAAATTGGCATGAAGATAGCAATTGATATACCACAAAGATCTGCATAATGAATTTGGATGCCACACAAACCCATACCGCCCCATCGCCCCCACATATTATAGACTTTGAGCTAGAGTCACCAAATTTGGAAGGAAGATAGCTGGTGGCATCCCCATCTGCGTCGGAGAATCTTTAAGGCAGCGTACACCCCTGCCGCATCCGTATCCCATTACAATCAGGCCTCTTTTTACGGTTTTAATGCTGGTAACGAGTATACCGACGTCAGTTGCGTCCGACTGCAACGTTTCAAGTGCAGACGCGTTACTAATCGCTCCGTCCAGCTGTTGTTTTTGTGGTGCAAAAAACAGCTTGAATCGTTTCGGTGAAAGTGCCGGGTCACTTACCTAAGCGTTTGTTTGCCACCGCCACGCGCTTTCTTTGGCAATCCTCGTAGCCGTCCTCAGAAGCCTCCCCCAGCGGCAGATCGCCTGCGCGTATTTTTCTATTCAGTTCGGTAGTGTGCGTACGTGTATTTTTTTTTTCTTTTTTGGGATGCCATTTAATTTTTCTGCTATTATAATTTTTAATAACTTAAATTAAACTTAAAATTACGTGTGCTAAGCAACTTGCTATAACTCTGTTGGGCAAGTCGATGGGGTGCACCCTTCTAAGACGTCTTCTTGAGCGTTGCCTAAGGAGCCTTCTAGCTAGTGCGTTTGGGTGACCACCCAAACGTTGGTGGTAGGATTGCCGGGCGATTATGTCGCCCACTTTATCTACATTTAGATCTCTCTCTACCTGAGCTGTACGGAAGTACCATGGGGCACCAGTGAGCATTCTTAAGGTTTCTGCCTGCAGGACTCTCACCTTGTATAGGTGTGATTTTGCGGCGATACTGTAAACTTGAATTGCAGTCGGGCCGAGTACACTGCCTTGGGGGACACCTGCACGAATCATCTTAACGCTTGATGTAACTCCATTTAAGACCACAGAGAACGTTCTGTCGCAAAGGTAGCTCCGAACAATCAACCAAAGCTGAGGCGGCAGAATATTTTTAAGTTTGGAAAGCAGTCCATCGTGCCAAACTCTATCAAAAGCTTGTCTAATATCAAGAAACGCTGCTACCACGTACTCCTTGGCTTCAAATCCTTCAAGGATAAAATTTTCCACTCTGTGCAGCTGTTCTGGAGTTCCATGAGATAAACGGAACCCAAACTGAAAAGGAGGTATACTATTCTTTACTTCATCAATTCTAAGCAACCGAGTTAGTAGACAGCGTTCGAAAAGTTTTGATATGGAGGAAAGCTAGCTTATTGGCCTTTAGGAGTCTAATGCATATGGATTTTTACCATTTATGTAAACCATACAAATTCTGGCCTTTTTCAACTGCTTTGTGACGTATCCTAATCTCAGCACCGAGTTGAAGAGGAGAACTAGGAATAACACCGCCTTAAAGGGAAACGCCTTAAGGGTGAAGTTATCAAGTCCATCTTCGCCTGGAGCCTTTTTGGTTTTTAACCCATTTATGTGACAGGATACTTCCTCTGGTGTAATTGGAGCAACATCGCAGATTAGCAGAATCTTTTGGCGAAACTTTTTCAAGAAGGTTGTCATTTTCCTGTTGTTTATGAAGCACTAAAAGCTTTTTCACTCTATTAGATATTCTGCAATAGACTCTATAAGCCGATCACGAGTGCGTCAGAACAGTCTTCTTAACCTCCTTTTGATAAGCAGCAGAGCCTTTAAATCAGGGGGTAGAATATTAACATGTCTAATACCATGCGACGACATTGATGCAGAAGCGTCGCACAGTGGCGCCCGTAGAACAAGTCAGGTGTCAAAAATCAAAAATTGCATGTGCCTCTAAAAAATAATGAGTGAACCCACTTTATAGGAAATTTTCCAACGATTTCAAATCTGCAATCTTTAATGTAACCGGATTTTTTGTTTAGAAAATATAGCTTTTCAAAGTTTGTCTGATTTTTTGTGTTACATAAAAATCACAATTTTAAGGTAAATTGGTCGGCTTTGAGATACAATATCTCAAAAACTAAGGTACGGGTCGTCATTATTTTTGGTTCTATTGATAGATCAATTTATTAAGAAAAGAATGTTTGTTTTGCGTTTGGCCAGGCAAATCAATATTTGCCAACTATCCACTCTTTCACTATTTCTCAACTTTGATGGAAAATAAAAAAAATTATCACATTTTACATCTGCCATATTTTCAAAATTATTTCTTTGATTATTCCTTTATCTAATGCAAAAAGTTTCAGCTGCCCGTTTTTGCCCCTTTTTTATACTCGATACCGAAGGTAAAGAGTATATTGGGTTTGTGCAATGTCCGTCATGGTGTCTGTCCGTCAGTCCGTCTGTATGAACGCAACTTTTTTCCACACCCTTCAAGCTAGAGACTTGAAACTTTCCAATTCTCTTTATCTATGGGATAGTAAATTAAAGAGTCAAGATGGGGGTTCTACGATAACTGGGGGGCTCGCAAATCGATAAATTCGATAACTCAAAACCGATAAATCCACATATTTCGCACATCCTGACAGCTAGAACTACCAAATTTGGTGAGAAGATAGCTACTAGCAACCCCCAAAAAACTGCATCAAAAATTTTGGATTCCCGCCTACCCATTCCGCCCCCAGCCCCCCCGCATTTTAAAGTCAAAAACGTCTATATCTCCCACAGTTTTTGAGCTATAGCCACCAAATTCGGTGCCAAGATAGGTGATGATGACCCCCCAAAAACTGCATCCAAAGTTTGGATGCCACGCCCACCAATACCGAACTAGCCACCCCCATCTGCCCCAACGCTTCGTCAAAAACGGGAATGCGTGTATCTTCCAGAGTAGTGGAGCTAGAGCCACCAAATTTGGTAGGAAGATAGCTGGCAACAACCCCAAAAGAATTGTATCAAAGTTTTGGAGCCACGCCCACCAATTCCGCCCCCAGCCCCCCCGCATTTTTAAGACAAAAAAGCCTATATCTTTTACAGTTTTTGAGCTAGAGCCACCAAATTTGGTGCCAAGATAGGTGATGATGACCCCCCAAAAACTGCATCCAAAGTTTGGATGCCACGCCCACCAATACCGCACAAGCCACCCCCATCTGCCCCAACGCTTCGTCAAAAACGGGAATGCGTGTATCTTCCAGAGTAGTGGAGCTAGAGCCACCAAATTTGGTAGGAAGATAGCTGGCAACAACCCCAAAAGAATTGTATCAAAGTTTTGGAGCCACGCCCATCCATTCCGCCCCAGCCGCTTTTTCCCCACTTTTACAAGCTTCGAGCAAGAGTCACAAAATTTGGTATGAAGATAGCAATTGACATCCCACAAAGATCTGCATCAAAAATTTGGCTGCCACGCCCACCCATTCCGCCCCAGCCCCCCTTTCTCCACTTTTATAAGCTTCGAGCTAGAGTCACCAAATTTGTTATGAAGATAGCAATTGACATTCCACAAAGATCTGCATCAAATATTTGGATGCAATTCCACCCATACCGCCCCCAGCCCCCCTTTCCCCACTTTATACAAACTTCGAGCTAGAGTCACCAAATTTGGTATGAAGATAGCAATTGACATCCCACATGGATGGGCATCAAAATTTTAAATACTGGTATCGAGTATACCGCAGTCGGTTGCGTCCGACTGCAACGTTTCCACTTGTTTTAGATATAAAATAGTGAAAAAAGACATAGTTCCAAAAATGTGTTGCATACATTTTTGAGCAATTTATGACATATAACCGTGAAAACCTATTTTTATTGTTGTTGTTTCGTTCGTTATTGTTAAGATACTTGATTTTTGTTTTTCATTCTGTAATGCTTACCTGAGATCATTTGTCAAATCCTGGTCCCTAAATTCAGGTGCAGTTACAGGATATACAAATAAATTACCAGGTACGCACCGAATACAGAAATTGCGTTAGCGTACATCTAGTCTCACATCCCATTCAGGTAGGCACAAATCTTATTCGGACACGTGCCAAGTACCCAAATTGCATAAATTGAGCTTATTGACCTGGACTTATACAAACAATAGGTAAATTTGTTAGGCATGAAAGCTAACTCTTTTCTTGAACCCTTAATCTAAACGGTATCTATCAGGTAATAGATTAGACTATATATTGAAAAAAAAAACTATAATCCTGGATAAGTCTAAGACTGAAAGTTGGCGAGACAAGTACTGTATTACACTTCAAATATGTCGTTGAACAACCATAAATTATTTGACCTGTTTAGGAAGTCAAAAACAGTAACGAATTTCACGGAAGCTGCCTTCGAAGAACTTGATAGTTCATACGGCAATGTACAGAGAAGTGGAAATTTAAAACAAAAACTTGCCTTGACTTATGCCAGACTAAACTCAAGATGGATGCAAGCAAACAGAATGATTGAGAGATTCAACACCAAACACCAGGACTGGCTTAATAGTGATATCATCCTGGATACATTGACAGGAGATGAACCCAGCACATCCACCGGACGAGCAAGAGGAAGGCCGACTAAAGGTATGGAAGAGTGTTCAAATTTAACAAGAAAGAGGAAACTTGCTGATTCAACAAATGATTTATCCACGGAACATTTATCGGAAGCGCTGTCTATTAGATATACAAAGGATGTTGAAAAAGTAAAAAAAGCAGTTGCTATTGCAAGCCCACCGCGACTACAAAGAATCAAGAAAAGCATTCCCACGCCTCCAAACTCAAACCTTAAGAAGTATGGTTCCGAAGAAGCTTTGGCTTTGTTTATGGACTGGGAACTTTCTAAAGAGAAATATGAGATATTACGGGCATTTTTGAGGCAACATGGAGCTGACATTTTACCGGGATACAAACATGTTTCGAAAGCAAAATTAGATTCACGACCACTGCATACGGAGTTTACTGAAGTCTCTGTAAAAACTAACATGCAGGATCTAATGGACCATACAACAAAACGGCTGTTGGAGAGTCTTGCTGAAAATGTGGTTGAAGCTCTTCCTGAGAATCTGACATTGATCAGTAAATGGGGCTGCGATGGATCATCTGGACATAGCGTGTATAAGCAAAGAATATCAATCGATGACGCTACAATATCGGACGGAATCATGTTTATAGCATCCGTTGTTCCTTTGAGGCTAAAATCTGATGATTCATTACACTGGAAAAATGAACAGCCGTCATCTGTACATTATTGCCGACCAATAATGTTTCAGTATGCAAGGGAATCGCCAGAACTCATACGAAACACAGTAAAGGATATTGAAGACCAAATAAGCAAGATTAAGCCAACAAAGCTCGAAATCAGAGAAGGAAAATACATTGAATGTAATTACGAGTTCCACCTAACCATGGTTGACGGAAAAGTGGCCAACGAACTGACAAACACAAGGTCAACTTTGTCATGCCCAATTTGCAAAAAGACGCAAAAAAACTTCGA